>CAUYLG010019794.1:0-61163 GCA_963573385.1 Cacajao melanocephalus
TGTGGAAGACAGTGTGGCGATTCCTCAAGGACCTAGAAATAGAAATTCCATTTGACCCAGCAATCCCATTACTGGGTATATATCCAAAGGATTATAAATCATTCTACTATAAGGACACATGCACATGAATGTTCATTGCAGCCCTGTTTACAATAGCAAAGATCTGGAACCAACCCAAATGCCCATTGATGATAGACTGGACAGGGAAAATGTGGCACATATACACCATGGAATATTATGCAGCCAACAAAAACGATGAATTCGTGTCCTTTCTAGGGACATGAATGAATCTGGAAACCATCATTCTCAGCAAACTGACACAAGAACACAAAATCAAACACCGCATGTTCTCACTCATAGAGGGGTGTTGAACAATGAGAACACATGGATACAGGGAGGGAAGCACTACACACTGGGGTCTGTTGGGGCGAAATAGGGGAGGGACAGCGTGGGGTGGGGAGTTGGGGAGAGATAGCATGGGGAGAAATGCCAGATATAGGTGAAGGGGAGGAAGGCAGCAAATCCCACTGCCATGTGTGTACCTATGCAACAATCTTGTATGTTCTTCACATGTACCCCAAAACCTAAAATGCAAAAAAAAAAAGAAGAAGAAGAAGAACTCACCTTGTTTTAATGACAGTGGCAAAACAAACAAGAACACCCCATGGGATTGCTATACCTAAAAACGCTTTATGGTGACATGCAGGCAGGTCAAGATGGGGGAATGTTAGGATTACTCTTGCCATTGGTTTTTGTCCACTTAGAATTGTTAACTATAAAATGTAGTTTCAGAGCCTAAAAAAAGTGGTGCAAATTTCATCACTTGTTTGCCATTAGTCCTCAAGGGAAAACAAGAATGAGATCAGTGCACTAATAAATCATGGCTGCCCCTTGGATATTAACAGAACTCTCCACCCCAAATCCACAGAATATACATTCTATACACGGGGGTCTCCCCTGGGGGACACACACACACAGCAGGAGGGTATTACCTGGAGGCAGGTGTTTGAGGCTGCTTCTGAGAAGGAGCAGTGTAACCAGCAGGACCTAAGCTACTTGTTAAGGGCCAGGCCTGTTCTGGGTCTGGGTTGGAAAGTACTCCACATTCTCAGTGGGGAGCTGCTCCTGAGCAGCTCTTGAAGGGAACCCACAGGTAGACTTAGACAATACAATGGCATCATGGACTGCGGGGCTCTGCGATTCCTGAGCCTATGCTCTGGGTTCAAAGGGAGTCCTGACTGTGGAAATCCACTCCTTCCACCCACTGGCCTGATGCCAGCTCTTAAACTCAACAAGGAGGGCAGGGGCATGCTTCATGGGAATGTCCTGGGCATCATACGCCTTTTCATTTCTGTGGATGAGGTTCACAAGTAAAATAGAGTATTTAGAAGTGAGGAATTTACTCAGTTTTCATGGGAATGAATATAAAGTCCTCTAATAATTTGCTGATTTCCATTTCATTCAATCAATAAATATGTATTAAATGACATGGATCATATACCATACCACATGCTGAGGATACTGCTGTGAACAAATTAAAGTGTTTCTCTTTCCATGAGAAGCACATTTCAGAAAGTGGCAGAATTTAGAAAAGAAACTAACCAGTGTGAGGCTAATAAAACCAGAGTCAATCTGAATCAATAACTCTATTCTACAGTAAGTAGGTATTAGTAAAGAAGTATAAGCCCATAGATAAATATCAGGTACAAATGGGCTCCTAGAGGAACTTGCACACACACATGCCATGAAGCTCGATCCACACCTGCCGTTCCGTCTTCACCTATCCTTCCAGTTCACTTTCCTCTCATTCCCTGGAAGACCCCCTCCATGTGACCACAGTAAACTCCTCAGGTGACTGCAGGTTTCATTAATCATTTCTTAAACAGAAGATTAAAAAAAAAAAAGACAAGTACTTTGCTGCAAGTCACAGCATTTAGAATAGAGTTCAGGTGAACAATATTTCATTCAATTGTTATTGTATCTCATGTTTTTCCAGTGGAATTTCAGGGCATTCATCTCTAAATCAGGTAGAACTTTGTTCTTCCTTCGAAGCACACGAAAAAGTGATTCTTTAACATGTCTGCTAATTCCAAAAACAGAAAGAAACACTTGCTCACATACTGACTATTCACAAATCATTCCATTCTAATCAAGAGATTTATAAATTGTTTTCACTCCTGAGAGGTAAAAGTCTCAATCCCTTTCAAAGCTAAGAGGCTTCAACCAGATAGAATACTGATTATGTTTAATTAATTTAATAAGGTTTTAGTGTCATTCTCAGCCTTACTACAATTATTATAATGCATCATGTAACATTTTCAATTTTACAAATATTCGTGTAACATTTTAAAACCCAAAAATGTTGAAGATATAGAAACAAATTTGGGAACACAGATTGAAACAAATTTTTACGTATAATGAAAAGACGTTTCTACTACTTTGACATGTGACACTGACATTTGACACCAAAGTTGCTTCTACACAGTACAAAGTAAACAAGAAACTTATCTGACTATAGAATTCAGGCCAAAAATGATTAACATGGCCATCTTACTTGTCGGCTTTAGTCAAACAAATGAGAAGGAAAATTTTAATTAATTATCTGCTTTTAAAAATTACAAAAATAATTCAGCTCAATTCTAGATAATACTGTAACAATTCAAATATAGATTCTGGCAAGGCCTTTTAAAAGATTTTTTTAAAAAGAAGACTTTCTGCCATTTATATATACAGTTTCCATTCAGGTCCATTAGAGGCAGTGCCCAAGCTGAGCAGAGGTAAGTGAATCAGGCTGCCACCCCGAGACAACTGTCCAACTCTCAGGCAGAGCTCCAAAGTATGTCAAAGGGGTGTGTGTGTGTGTGTGTGTGTGTGTGTGTGTGTAATGTTGTATTTGAGCTGTGCATTTTTTTCTGAAAAACAAAAATTATTTACCTCATAATTACATTTCTGAAGTAATAATTATACTGAGCAAGTTTAAAAACCCACAAAAATCATTAATTCCAAAAGCACAAAGACAAATTTTGTTCCAGTAGTTTTTTTCTTCCCCCATGTGAATCTAGAGAATTGGTACCAGAACTCAATGTCTGCATGTCCAGCAGAATAATTCCATAGAGCTACCTAATCACTAGAATTAATACGATATTTTACAGTAATTTAAATTTTATTATTTTATCCGTTTATCAAGCATAATTATGTGATCTGTACTATAAAGCATAAATTCTAAATAGCGAACTACTCCCTAATTTTAGCGTGTCTGTAACTTGGACAAGTTTACGGTATCTTAACTCTTTCTAGAATAATACTGTGTGCCCTGGCTCACTACTCTGTTTCCCCAACAGAGGGTCATTTGGGCACAGGGTAGGTGCTCAGAAGTTGGCAAGTGTGGGAATGTAAAATGGTGCAGCCACTTTGGAAGACAGTTTGGTAGTTTCTTACAAAACTAAACGTACTCTTCCCATGTAATCCAGTAATCATGCTACTCGGTATCTATCCAAATAAACTGAAAACTTATGTCCACACAAAACCCTGCATACAGATGTTTAAAGCAGCCTTTGCTCATAATTGCCACGATTTAGAAGCAATCAAGAAGTCCTTCAATAGGTGAAGTGATAAACTGTAGTACATCCAGACAATAGAATATTATTCAGCATTAAAAAGAAATGAGCTATCAAGCCACAAAAGATACAGACGAATCCTAAATGCATACTGCTACGTGAAAGAAGACAATCTGCAGAGGCTACACACTGTATGATCCCAACTACATGGCATTTTGGAAAAGGCACAACTTCAGACAATGAAAACATTCAGTCATTGCCAGGAATTTGTGGGGATGGAGGCAGGGTGAATAGGTGGGGCATAAGGGGGGTTTCGGGCAATGAAACTATTCTTTGTGATACTGTCATGATAAATACCTGTCATCATACATTTATTTAAAACATAACAAGTGAACCCTAATGTAAACTATGGACTTTAGTTAATGATAACGCATCAATATTTTCCATCAATTGTAACAAATGTACCGCACTAATGCAAGAAGTTAATAATAGGGGAAACTGGAAATGGCCGGTGGGAGAAGCGGGAGAGAGCATGTGGGAACTTTCTGTAATTCCCATTCAATTTTTCTGTAAACCAAAACCTTCCCAAATGAAGATACACTGAAATAAAAGGGGCCAGGGGTCTCAAAAGTACCATTTTCTGAAGAATATTTACTGAGCAGTTTCTAACCCATGTTCCCAAAGTATCAAAGACAGAGAATTCACACATCCTAATAATTTGAATGCCCTGGACCAGTAGCCCACCTAGAGAGGTCTTTCCCAGGGTGGAGTTCACCTGCCTATAAAACGAACAGAAGTTCATTTGTTAGGGTAGAAAGGTAAGGCTTACCTGAAGTCAGAATATCTGCTACAGTGAGAGCTTAGGGAACCAAAAAAAGGGAGAATCGAATTTACAACCAAACTCCTCTTAGGCTCAACCAGAAACCCATGAATGAATGGCAAAGTCAGTTACCTTTGGCACAGGAGGCTGGTTAAGCAGCAGGCTCCATTACCAGGAATCCCTAATTAACTTCTGTTGAGCAATTTCCTAGCTAACTGGAGCTGACTGTAAAAACAAACCCTCCTTCTGACTTGCACACACGTTCATGCACCATTGTAAAAGTTCAGGGTAGTTATTACTGAGTTGTCACAGGCTCATTAATTATACACTATACTGTATTTAGCTTTACTCTGGTAAATCTTTTTTAATTGCCCAGCCTGCATTTACAGAGCATCTTTATTTAACACGCTCCCAACTCTGTTTATGTTTATGCCTTTTCCAATAATTCATTAAGTAGAGTTCTTAACCAGTACTATCAGAATCTTTAGTAAGAACCCGGCCAAGCCCACTTAAGCGCTTTCACTCCACTCATTATGAGGCCTTTTAAAGCTCAGAAGATTTTTCAAGTCCAATCCTCACTCACACTTCCTTTTCCCCACCTCTGAAGAGCACGGGCGACTTCTTTCTCCAGCATTATCGAACCGCAATTCAATCTTTGCCACTTTGAAAAGGAAACCCTTTGAGAATACATGTCTGAGTGTGGCCTGCGAGTCTCCCCTGACACCCACAGGGGAGAGTGTTATTCCCTGACACGGTCAACTTCGGATTCCTTAGGGGAGCACCCACGCTGCTGGTTAGTTTGGCCCCAAACTCCCTTCTCATCTGCTGTCCTTCTCTCTCTCTCCCCTTCCATTTCAGCCTTCTACACAACACAGCAGAAGATGTCTTTGCCCATTCCTTTCTTTCTGCTTAACATTCTCTTAAGTCCCACTCAAAAGCTCCCACCTCTATGAAACCCTCCCAGCAGGAGTCCCTTCTGGGAGGCAGTTCCCAATCTGGGAGTCCCTTCCAGAGAGACTATGTTCTTTCTGCCATTACTGATAATGCAGGGCACCTTTGAGGTATAAACAGTTATAAATGGCAGACTCTTGCAGGACAGTGAATTCCTTGAAGTCAGAGAGCACATTTTAATAACACATGCGTGCTCAGAGCCTGCACATAATGAATGCTTGGTAAATATTTATTAAATGAATGAGTGCAGGCATTTTCACTCCACAGTATCTGAGATTAATTAAATCATCTCTGCTTCTTCCAACACATCATAACCTATATAACTACATGATCACCTGTATATATGGAAGAAAACCATGAAAAAAATCATTGCTATAGATTTGCATGTTTCTTACAGCATATTACTCGGTATCAAAAATCTAAGTAAATTAGAACCCATTTTTATGATATGAACATTAAAAAAACATATTTGGAAACCACCTAGTCTCTCAGAAAAAAACTATACTTTGCAAAGGAACCATTTAACCGAAAGAAAAATGATACTGCACAATTATTCATGGAATACTGCAAAAAAATTAAAATAAGGACCAGAATACAGTTAGTGAGCCCTTTCAATGCAAGTCACATTCACTTTTGAAGGGCATCTTTTAAACAGGCACAAGGGAACTCTTTTCATTTTTAGAAATGAATATTTGGAATCGTTTATACAAAGACTAGCCGTATCTGATGCTGAAAATTTTGAATTGCATGCATTTGAGATTGATGAATCTTCTAGCACTTGCATATGCTGGACTGTTAGAGTTGGTCCTCCGAGATAGGTCTTAGGAGGTCAGTTTGAAGTATATCACATAGATATAAATCCTGATGGCCTCAGAGAGAGAGATGTGACTGACAGAGGGGCTTTGCCTTGCATGCTTGCAGTAGAATTCATAATTCATGAACATATGTGGGGTAGAATGCTGCTAGTAATATGCAAAGCATGACTACATACAAAATGAGGATATAAATACAAGCTAATTATATACTATTCACATGGGAATGGAACCTACTCAGCATTCTTTAGTACTATGCATTTCTCAAAGGAAACATGTATTCTACCAGTAGGTATCAAATGAATTTGACACATTATAGATAAAATTGACCTGTAGTCTCTGTGTTTGAAATCTGGTGTGAAGTATCAATCCCAGGAGTGGTTTATCAGAAATCTGGCACAGGTCAATAAAATGTGGATATCAGTCCACACAGAGATATTCCATAAAGTAAATAAAAAGAATTGATATTCTTGGTTTAGGTGCCAGTTTTAATAGAACTGGAAAAAACTTCAGAAATGATCTGATTTAACTCCCACCCAACGTTTTATAGCTGAGAATTTAACAGAACAAAATGAAGACTCAAATCTGACTCTAAGAGCTGCGTCTCTCCCCACCCTGGTGGTCAGAGGAAAATTCCATAATTGGTCTTAATTAGTTCTCATTGGTAGTCTGAAAGGTCAAGAAATGCTTCTCCAGGTGAGTCTTGGGTTAACCTTGGAATAGTAAGATATAGTGGGAAAAGCATGAGATTTGGAAACAAAAGTCTTGAAAATGAGCCCAGGTACTTGCTACTTGGTAGCTGCGTGCACTTGAGCAAGTCTCCTGCCCTCTCTGAACCTCAGCTGGTTCATCCTCAGATGGCAATAGCAATATTACCTACCCTGGGAGCCTGATGAGAAGATCGGATGGTTTAATAGAATGAATGCGCATGGCAAGCCACAACGGCACTTACAAAGATTTACTCCGTATCATCATCATCAAATACTATTTATTAATCCACCAAATAAGCACAGTGTGTCGCGCGGCCTTAAGCAAGGCAGGAAGCAGGGAAGACAATGAGCTTTACTCATATTAGGGATTTTGTCTCCTAAAGAGTCCATTTTTACCAGCAGCTAATCTTATTTGCAAAATCCATTAAGTAAACCTGCCTCAGCAGCAAAATAACTCACTGCCCTTTCCCTGGTAACGTCTAGTAAATTCTTGTCTAGTATTTTGAAACATTTCACTTTGGATTTCCCTATTCTCATTCCTCAAAAAGCTCTGACATCAGCTCAGCAGTGTCCAGTAGAATAGAACAATGCCAGCCACATACACAATTCTAATTTTCTGATAGCCATACTTATAAAGTAAAGACAAGTAAAATTAACTTTCATCATATTGTTTTTATTTAATCTGGTATATCCAAAATATTGGTTCAACATGAAATCAGTATAAAAATAATAAGATAGATACTATCTCTTTTTTCATATTAAGTCTTTCAAGATCCCTTGGGTATTTGACACTTAGAACACATCTCAATAGGGACCAGCCCATTTCAAGCGCTCAGCGGTCACAGGTGGGTGGTAGCAACCATATGGAAAGCCATGTTGGGTGACCACACCTACTGGAAAGAGCAGACTCAGAAAAATTAACTTAGTAACTCTCCATGGAAACACTTAAGAACACTGAACCAAACGATCACCTCCCAGCACACAAATGGGGGAGGGAACCCTCGCAAGAAAAGTGACAGCATAGCAACACCAGCTGTTACACGAAAGGGAAATTAGAAAACTATTACTTTGAGAAGAGGCATCTCTGGGAAAGTCATCCTTTTCTATCTTGTTTAATGTGAAATAAGGAAATCAATAGCATGTCTACACGAATACACATTTTATAAGGCACGATTCTCATTACCCCTTTATTCTAAACTATACACACTGACATGTCTTGTCATATTGTTGCCTGTTACATTTCTCACTTAGGAAGACAAATGATGAAGCATGCAAGGAAGTTGAACCATCCTATCTCTCCTTATGGTAAATCTGTGCCTTATGGGCCTCAGGGGTCACTGTGGGGAAGGGAATTGCAGGGAGCAGGTTGTTCACCGGAACTCTTTCTGTATTATTTTATGTAAATATGCAGCTAACTCCTGGTTGGGGCTTAGTCCTTCACACCTGGAGTCCCAGTTCAATTTTCCTCAGCTCCTATCTCAGTTCTTCTTTCTCCATGTAGGAGAGGCTCCTCCGTCTAGGAGACTAAAAGCTAAGGCAGAGGACTGCTCAGAAACCCAGCCTCACTTTCCACTGTCCCTTCCATCCGGCCAGCATACATAACCTTTGCCCACCCTCACTACTTCTTTTTTGGAAAAATATAAATAAGAAGCCCAGAACCAGCCCACTCTACTTCTCTGAGCAAAGACAACAGCTATCATGCCTTGGTGAGAGCTCTTTACTCTCTATTCTCAATGTCTGGTTACTCTGAAGCCAATAGTTCCCTCGGCATCCACAACTGTTGTGAACGCCTGGCCCCTCTCTCACCACCTGCTGCCCACTTTGATGACTCCAGTCCTAACGCCCAAATGATGTAAGGTCTGAGTACTGCATAAAACTGTGAGTGGCAGGCAGTCAATGTGCTTAATTATTTTCTTAGAGATTGGTTCTGCAATGCAAAAGCATAAAATAATGGACTTTTAATAAAGATTTAAATCTTTCACTTCTTTTGCCAATCAAAAAATTTCATATGTTGCTTAAGGCATTGTCTATAAGGAGATTCATTTTTGTGTGTGTATGCACCTACCACGGTTAAGTTTCTAAGCAATAACCTTTGCTATACTACACTTGCTATACAGCCTCGCTCATACTAGGTGTTGGGTGAGAAAGCCAGTTACAAATGTCCAGAGCAACCATATTTCCCACTAATGTCCAGCTCAAATTAGCCTTTCCTGACCATTTGAGCTGAAATTTCCCTCCTCTGTAGCAGCGGTAGTTGCTCCATGCTTTTCAAACTCAAATGTGCATACTAATGACCTGGGCATCTCGCTGAAATGCTGGTGGCAAATTCAGCAGGGCTAGGGTGGGCCGCAGATGCTGCATGTCTAAGAAGCTCCCAAGAGATACTGACACTTTAGGTCTGCAGATTCCACCTTCAGTAACAAGGCCACAGCTCCATCCTTGGCACACCATCACAAAGAGATCTGGCGGGGTGGGGTACCTATGATTAGACTCCTTTCCTAGTGAGTAGACTTATTGAAAGCATATTATTTTAATATATTTTCCATACTATAATCCTAAGCAGATGTTTGTGGAGTCCATGAACAAAGGGCTATCACTGGTTGCTTATTTAGTCATTCTATTCTCAGCAACTGATCAGTGACCAGGCAGTGGTTTAGCAGATGAGTCGCTTATGAGCTTGCAGGCAATCAACGTCCTTGAGTGAGAACCTGCCTGCAGTCCCAGCTCTCTGCCCTCCCCTCAGTGGGAACAGAAGTAGACCTATTGTGAATATAAATCAAACAAATTTCTCTTCAGTTTTATGTTTTCCTTACTTGAAGCATGGGCATGGTTTACTGTCTGGATGTCCTTGATTTCAGATTCTCACCTACCTCTTCAATTAGTAAGCTTATTTTTGGCCTTTGCTTAGATTCCCAGGTTTGGGATGATGTGCTTCTGCCTTGACCCTCTGGACTCTGACTTCCTGCCCACTTCTGATAACACAAAATTCTCAAACACACACGAACTGCTGACTCCACTGGTGCTCTCAATACATTTTTCAAAAGAAGATATGTCAGCAGCCAACAAACGTATGAAAAAATGCTCAACGTCACTAATCATCAGAGAAATGCAAATTAAAACCACGATGAGATACCACCTCACACCAGTTAGAAAGGCTATTATTAAAAAGTCAAAAAATAACAGATGCCTGTGACGTTGCAGAGAAAAAGGAACGCTTTCCTACCCTGCTGGTGGGAGTCTAAATTAGTTCAACCATTGTGGAAAGCAGTTTGGCAATCCCTCAAAGAGCTAAAAATAGGACTACCATTTGACCCAGCAATCCCGTTTCTGGGTGTATACCCGAAGGAATATAAATTGTTCTATCATAAAAATACATGCATGTTCTATGTTCACTGTAGCACTATTCACAATAGCAAAGGTATAGAATCAACCTAAATGCCCATCGATCTCTGGATAAAGAAAATGCGGCACATAGATAGCATGAAATACCATACAGCCATTAAAAAGAATCAAACTAAATGCCCATCAATCTCTGGATAAAGAAAATGTGGCACATAGATAGCATGAAATACTATACAGCCATTAAAAAAGAACCAAACTAAATGCCCATCAATCTCTGGATAAAGAAAATGTGGCACATAGATATCATGAAATACTATACAGCCATTTTGCAGCAACTGGATAGAACTGGAAGTCATTATCCTAAGTGAAATGACATAAACAGTCCAAAAAAACACATGTTCTCACTTATAAGAGTAGACATGGACATATCGAGTGGAATAACAGACACTGGACTCCAAAAGGTGGAAGGCTGGAAGGGGCTTGAGGAATGAACTGCTACCTATTGGGTACAATGTTCACTATTTGGGTGACAGGTACACTAAAAGCCCAGACTTCACCACTACATAATGTATCCACGTAACACAACTGCACATGCACCCCCTAAATCTATAAAAATTAATAAATACTACATCAAGTTGACCCCATAAACCTGACCATCATCACAGCTCAAGTTTTTCTTTATTTGCCCCTGGAACAAACTCATCTAACAGGAGTTTGGCCTGACTGGTGAAGCCCTGTATTAGGCTTGACTGTGATACATCTCATAATGGAGGTCAGAACAATTTTCCTACTCTTTCTAAGAACTGAAAATCTGCTCTCTGATTGTGAAATTAAATTATTTCTTTTTGTTCATTTCTCTCATGGCTAAATTTTTCTTCCACTAGCTAACAGACGCATGCCTTATGGACAGCACCCTACACTTTTATTAGCAGATTAGAGAATGCGACACATTGATATTTTCTAGAGTACTTGGACATGCTTGTTTGATAAAAATCTTCAGGCTTCCTTCCTCCTTCTCATTTGATTCCAGTCTTATTTCGAACTAGGTAGATATTATATCCTTAAATAATTGTAACTGTTTATGACTTTTCAGAAGTGAAACCTAGACTAATATTTGTGCTTTCCTTAGGATGGTGTAAGGAAACCCACACCCCTTTAGAACTCAAGTTTTCAAACCTAGCCATCACCCCATCAGGAAAAAAATCCCATGAGATACATTGACTGCCACTCTTAAGATAGTATGTTTACTGGAAATGCAAAACCTTATTGAAATATGACTCTTAATTTATGTTATAGTAACAAATTCAAGTATTATAAACTGTTCAGGACAGTCTTCTATAATTAGCCTACATTTTAAAAATGAATTGTTATTAATTTTACTTTTGTAACACAGGAAGTTAATTAATGACCTACAAGTCTATCAAAACAAAAAAGCCTTTACAAATCATTTCCTCGCCTCACTAAAGGATCATTTCCTCATTGTTACTGTCACACTGATACAGTGACTACGCCATGAAGTAATGATAGAAGTTATAGGGAATCATTTAGTTGCTGTTATTGTTACAATTGCTACCTTTGCTTTGATTATTAACTCTCTGCTACTTAGAAAAAAAAGACCTGAAAAGTTAAGAATTCAGCCCCAGACTGAGATCTTTATTCACGACTATTATCTGTACTGCAGGAAAAGGAAGTCAGACTACTTTCACATGGATGAAATCTGTCAGATTGGTGATTCAGAAAGGCAACCTTGTCCTTCTTAAAAACAGTGGACTTGGGAAGTCAAACCAGTCATCTCAAGTCTTTTTCAAGTGATATTCACTACAGATCCTACTTCTATATATGCGTGATTCTCTGTTTGACTCATCCTTACTCACCCCACACATTGCCCACTGCTCTGTTTATATAAAAGGATTCCCCAACAGGGAAATATGGCATGTGTATAAATTAAACAAAAGAAGTAGAACTGATTCAAACAGCCTACTTATGAATCATAAAGATGAGAAAATAGTTTGACATACTTTGTTCAGATAATTTTAAAGCAGATGCTTAAAGTTTTTAAAAATTTTAAATCTGAAATGTTGGCATGGGGTTAAAAATCGTTCAGCTTCACATCAGATTTCTAAAAACCTAGAATCCAGGGAATTCTTATCCCCAGGGAATTCTCACGGAAGGCTAACACAACATCCTCTTCTAGCAGAGCACATCATATCCCTCTTTTTAATAAGGATAGGCCTGGATGTTGTATCTTTGTATAGAGTTTATATCCAATTTTAAGCATATTAAATCAGTGACAGTGTAACCCGGGACAAGCTTTTAATTTAAAAGTAAATCTAGCTCTGACAACCATTTTCCCATTGACATAATGGATAGTTCTTTCAAGCCTGTGAAGCGTTGTTCTTATTTGTTAATCCCAGCACTCCAACTGTGCATACCTCACCACATGAAATCTAGATGGCAATTTTGGCTTCCTGGTCTATATGGTATATATCTTAGAATCAATGACATGGAACAATTTTGACAAATTTAAAATATAGAGATACATGTTTTTAATGAAAATTGTTTTATTTGATGATAGCTAAAATTTAGAAACGACATAGGTTAATTGCATTATATAAAGATACTTAAGACTCTCTATGTGTGAATAATGCCAGTTCCTGGGAGTTTAGACACTAATATTATCAACTCTGGAAAGTCCCTTGTAGATCCCCTTGGACTTACATAAACAGAGAAAGCCTTCAACTGCAGCCTTAGAACACCTACAGAGATTCTAGTACCTACACCCTAGGTACTGGGCAAGTGAAAAGAATGTATAATAAGAGCAGAATCAGAACTTTAGACCTGGGAAGAACCTAGGATGTTGTTTTCAACCAATCACATCATACAGATAAAAAATTAAGACCCAGAAGGAGGAAACCAAAAGAATACCTAGTTTGTGAGGCTCCAGGAGCTGGGCCGTGTGTATCAACTACACCCATGATGGCACATGACCCAGAGCAGTCAGATAGCCTGCCTGGGATCTGCAGCTACTGGGAACCAAATCATTTCTTCTGATATCCCATTCAGTCCAATTCCCAAAAGGACAGATGCCCCTTTAAATAAACTCTATCACTGACATTCTAACTGTGACCCTCTCCCTCCATTCTAGGGTTAGAAAAGACCTAATGGTGTCATTCAGACCACTTCAGGGGGTCCTGGACTGATTCATTTTCATTTTAACCCTTCTCTAGTTTATCCTACAATCAGCAATCTGTAACAGTTCTATACATATACTAGATGTGGAATTGATATTTTATGATGATAAGAATTATAGTGACGGTGGTGGTGGTAAAAACAGTGGAGGCTGTATATGTTTTGAATAGACTGAAGCATAAAAAATGCCCAGAATCATTCCATCTATATTTTCAGACAGTCAAGTGTAGGTAAGAATTCAATAAAAAATACCTGCCAGATAGCTTCTCCATCTCATCAGCAAGAACAGGAATACAAAACTGGGCTTCTAGCTGTACTTTTCTCAGAGGGTGATCAGTGCTTCATGAAATTTACCCCTATTTCCCCGATACTAGTAATCTAAAAAAAGAGCTGGGGTGATTTTTCCTATCCCTCCCATATGGCATTGCACCTTTTCTGATTCACTGCACCATTAGAATCTCAGAGAAGCCACTAAGTAGCAAGTTTAGCTACACTTTCATCAAGATGAAAGAACAGTGCCTGGGTTCTATTCACTGATCAGTAGATATTCACTGAGTATGTGTTCTCTTTTTTTTCCCCCCCGCAAGATGAAGTCTCACTCTGTCGCCCAGGCTGGAGTGCAATGGTGCAATCTCGGCTCACTGCAACCTCTCTCTCCTGGGTTCAATTGATTCTCTTGCCTCAGCCTCCCGAGTAGCTGGAACCACAAGTGCATGCCACCACACCTGGCTAATTATTTGGATTTTTAGTAGAGACAAGGTTTCACCATGTTAACCAGGATGGTCTCAATCTTCTGACCTCGTGATCTGCCCCACCTCGGCCTCCCAAAGTGCTGGGATTATAGGCGTGAGCCATTGCGCCCGGCCTGAGTATGTATTCTTTTACATTAAGTTCCACAAGTACTAGACTAACTTCACGAGAACTTGACCATGGTCTTCCTTCCTGACCAGCCGTGCTGTCACTTACCATGAACACCATCATGTTGCTGGAATGAAGACACTTCTTATGATGGTTAGAATCATGCAATGCCATTTAAGAGAATATTTTTATTGAGCATTATTAAATATAATTTTCCCTAAATTCCAACAACACATTAGAACTATTTTACAAGATAATACCTGATAAAACATTCCCTCATGACTAGCACCATACTGAGTCTTACTTGTGAAAATGCATAAGGATAACAAATCCAACTCTAATGTCTAGTCTTGCTTTCATAGGTCCAGTTAGTGTTCCATACAAATTTCTAAAGTAAGTCAAAGAAATGTATTAATCAGATTAGCCAGTAAGTCTATGTAAAGGAGAATCAGTTGATTATTTGTTAGACGGTGATTGATGTTATTTAAATTCATAGGTGGACTATTTCATTCAAACTGTAACATATAAAACATGTTTACTAGCAAGTTGTGTGCTTGGATACTCAATCATGAAGAAACATTTTATAAGAGATTGAGCATAGACTTTCAAAGCTATTGCCCCAAGGATTTGTGGACATTGTTCAAAACTGATAGTACACATGTACATAGATGCTCCACATTCAACAGTTCTTTTAAGTTAGTCTGCTGGGGAGTAATAAGTACAAAAATATTTACCCTTGTGAAGTAAACACTCATAGTTCAAGTGAATGGAAGAAATTTACAACCTTTACACTAGTTATTGCAAAGATATCACATAAATATACCCACCATAGAGATTTATATGTAAATTATTCCAATCCATATAGAAACCCAGGTAAATGCACAAGGAGCTGTCTGATTGTGTATGTATTTATATCTGTCAGCTAACTCAGAGATCTTGATGCCAAAGCTAGCACTCAGGGGTGGCATATGGATTTGTGATGCTCCAGGGAAGATACTGAATCTATAAACCAATGAATAGATTTTAAAGTGACACAACTGTAGTGTTGCAAGAAAATGCATTCTAATTTTTTCATCCACAAAAAAGCAAAGGTTAGTCTGCTATGTTTGGAGCAGCATGTAATGATAAAGATTATCATAAAATCTCAGAACTGGAAGATAATCTTCTAGTACAACCCTCTGTATGAGAGTTAAGTCTCTCTACCACATCTCAACCTAATTTCCCAGACTATGCTTAGACACTCCAGTGATGGGAAACTCACTGCTTCTAAGGAAGCCCAGTCGATCTGCGGATATCTTTGACTACTAAAAAAATTCTTCCTTCTATCAATTCAAAATCTCTTCCCATAGGTCCCACCCATTTTGTCCCAGGGGGCTATGAAAACGTCCAATGCCTCTTCCACGTCACAGCCGTTCAGTACTTACCACGGAGCTCTCAAGCTTTCAGGCTTCTCTTCTACCTCAACATACTCAGTACCATCAGCCATTTTCCATGTTGCTCCCACCCCTCCCATATCAATATTGAGCTCTAGCTTAAAACCTGTCCAGAACTATATGACCCAAAGAGGAAAGCAATTAAAATTTTCTCTCTCAATTTCCACATCTGCAAAATAGAAGTGTTACCTCCAAGATCATTCAAAGCCTCAAATAAGAAATAGAACATAGAAGTTCTCTGGACAGTTAATCGTGCCTAATAAACATAAGGAATGTATTTCTATGGATCAGAAGACCTGACTTTCAATAAGGTAAAACCCAGTGTATCCTAAGGAAAAAAAAAAAAAAACTCTTCAAATAGTAACACCAAAGAAAGTTTTGCCAAGAATTTACTTTAGTATAAATACAATTAAAAATTTCAACCAACTTGTTTTTCTGAAAAATGACTCTCCCATTATGATGGGTCTATTTATATGTCCCAATGACATCCAAACTCGAAGTCTGTGAAGCCAATTAATTTCCATGAATGATAGAGACATGACTGAGTCAAAGATGAATGATGACATAGCCTCTGAAGCTTTCATCTTTCTGGCATTCCTTTAAATAAAACAGTGTTTTAACACTTTTGTTAACAATCCTCACCCCCTATAATCTCCTTCATGACTCCTTCATGCCTTCAAAATACAATCTAAATTCCTTTCATTATCTGGCCCAACGAGTTCTCCTTCTTCCTCTCTAGCTACTTTCCCTGGCTCACTCCATATATAGAGCATGCACTTAACCTGCCTTGTTCTTTCTTGCCTCTCTGCCTTTACACATTGTATCCAAGATTCTAAAGCCAATATCCCACTTTATTCAGAAAGCAGATTTTTCTCATCACTCAAACCTTTGCTCAAAGATCCCCTTTTCCAGAGAGTCTTACCTGAACTATCAAGGTATACATTTCCAGTTTCTATCATACTGTTTATTTTCCTCTATTGAGATAGTCTGTTGACTTTTCTGTCTTACCCACCAGACAGTAGATTCCTTGAAATATATATATTTTATTCATCTTGGAATAATTAGTAATCAGCACAGTGCCTTGCACATAGCAGGTGCTCAGTGTATTTTGAATGACTAATTAATAGATATGTATAGAGAGGGAACATATATATGCAGAAAATAACCATTTGATAAGCTCAGCAAATGGCACCAATCTTGCCTAATCTATATTGGAATTCAAGACTAACTCAGAATCAAAAACCACCTTTTTCAATAATCAAAGGTGTAACCTATATCCTCTCTAGTTTTTCTACCCATTCCTTAACTCTAGAACCTCTTTATCATTTGCAAATAACTTTTCACATATTCACATACATTATGTTATTTAATCATTAAAATCACTATGAGATCATGTTCCTTAGCTGGGATTTAATGAAACAACTTCAGTATGTCCAAATGGTGTAGCAAGAAAGGCAATGAACTGAGAGTTTAAAGAGCTGAGCTCAAGTCTCTGTTTTACTGTTTAACTACTGGTGTGTTAGTGGAAAGACCCCCTAATCTGTCTAACCAGCAGCTCCCTTTCCCACTTTGCCATCAGCAGTGAAGGTTATTGTTATTTTTATACATTGTTGTCATTATTATCCAAGCCGGCATCTAGAGGTAGCCAAGTCAGTCGAAAAAGCAGACTCTATGATAAAACAGGCACCGTTTTTAATCCTAGCTACACTACATAATAGCTGGGTGACCCTATTAAAAGGTTAAGCCAGTTACTTAACCTCTCTGAGCCAGTTTTCTCACACATACAAGCAGAAAAAAATTGCGTTTTCCCCACATTTTTCCCAGATGACTCTCACGACGGAGACTCGAAATCAAAACCCAAAATATTAAGAATAGTGAAAATGCTCCCCACTCTACCATCCCCTGACTTATTATTTACAATGTGCATATTTTCTAGAAAACAATTAACTATGTACATACATACATACATACATAGGAGAAATCCAGGTAGAATTTTAAGAATAAACTTCATAATTTCTGAAGGAAAAAGATATTTGGATGCAATTGATCAACAGCGTGAGGACAATAAACTGTTCTCTTTGGGCATTTGTGATTCTCACTGGCTAAACTGCACTCTTAGTAATTTCTGGAATCATGTGAAAAAAATAAGAAAGGAAAGTACTTTCTCATTCATTCCCAGGCATAGTTCCTTTAAAGTCATAATTGCTCTTTTCACATGGTAGCAAAAATTCACTTCATTATTTCAAATAGCTCTTTCCCAGCATCACCTCCTGTGACTTTAAAAGCTGCCATTAATTTCCCATTAGTAAACTTTAATTAAAATGAATATGTATCATTGCTTTTAGCAGTTGCATTGTAATACATGTATAAATACATGCAAATCTTATCCACAACGTTTCAATGGTGATTTCTAAACACTTTGAAGTTATTTCAAAAGACTATATCTACAGAAAGCTTTTAGAATCTGGTCCTTCCCTAAAATAATTAGAATTTAATGGAAACACAATAAACAGTTACCAACCTAGCTAAAATCTATTTTATTGATCCCAGAAAGTAGCATGTTAAAACATGAATAATGACCTCTGTGCTTTGAACCACTCAGTACTCTGGTGCTTCTGCAATATTTGTGTATAATGTATTGAAAAGAAAAGCTAGAAGAGGCAGAAGGATGCTTCTAATTTAAGGAATCATAGTGTCCAAGATGAGTCTAATAGAATAATCTGAGATGAGTTGCACTTCATCAGCTTATTATCAAAGATGCATCTACCACCCCAAAGTTCCATACGAACGTTCAACACTCAGAGAAATGGAAACATACTAGAGCACATCTGAGTGTTAAGTTCCATAAGCTTTCTTATCCCTTTCTAATTTCCTACATTCGGCTAAAGTTTTGTTTTTTAAAAAAATATATACTTCATAAACAGAAAATGAGGTTGATTAGTCTTAGATCATGCTTTCACCAGATTACTCTGGCATCCCCTACATATCTTAACCAGAATCTGAGAATAGATTAGATGATAAATCAAATTTAACTACAAAACACATTATTCTGAAAATATTGACAATATTTCCAGAATATGATATCTGATAATACTTCCAACTATAATCCTTCCTCCTAGATGATCACACATTGCTACTATTAACTTCAAAGTCTCTAAGGAAAATACTATAGAAATGCTTAACTAAAAGGAGCCATGTGTGACCACAGTTTCTCCAAGTGCTGGGGTCAGTTAATGCACTTGTTTGACAGCCTGCGGTTTTCTTTCTGCTTTCAAACCTTACCCTTCCATCCCTTCTCTCCCTGCCCCCACTCCCTACCTCTGCAATAACTTTTCTGTATGACAAGTTGGCCCAATGATTTGGTCTATCTGAGATGTTTTTAGGCCCATATCTTTTCCTAATTATTTCTCATTTTCTGTATATTATTCCCTGAGAAAATTAAGCATCATTTTTCAATCGGGAAGATGTTTGGTTTAGAAAGTATAGTAAACACACCTATAATTAAAAGGACTGCCTCGGTTCACAGAATTTCGTATCAGATTTTTCATGAAGTATGAATCTGTAAAAATAACGTACAGTTTTTTAGTTAATAGGATAGACAAGTATTTGCATTATTTACATGTCTAGAAACTTTAAATGTGGTTAAAATTAAATGAGTTCCAAATCTTGATAAAGTCTGAAAAAGTTAAAAAATGGAATATGAAGCTTAATTTACCATATTATCAGATTAGAAATGCTAATCAGATGCACCCTAGCCACTCAGTAACTTCAGTAATTAAATTAAGCACTTTAGTCCTTCATCATACTTGAAGAGCATCTAGCTATAAGTCTTCCAAATAGTCATCCATGGGAAACATAGCTATCACATTTAACTAGCATTTCGAAAAGTTCCTTTGAGTCCAAAATATGTATGAAGGTTTCCAACACCAATTTGTCAGACTGCATATCAAATATCACTTTTCCAGAAAGTATCTGCTTGAAGAAAAAAAAAAAAGTTTCACAATCTGAAAGGTCACCATCTATGGCAATGTTCAGTCTGCATTACAAAGCACTAGTCACAGGAAAGGCTGTGAAATCACCACACTTGCTCTTCTCAGTTGAAAACCTGGCTGTTTGTCATAAATAAAAAGAAGTGTGTGGTTCTATTCCACAAATCCTCTGAGTTGTTTCCACAGGGGATACTTCGGCATATTCAACAACTCATATCTTTTGTCACAAAAATATTCACAAATAAAATTGAAAGAGAGCACTGGTACCACAGAGCGTAGTCCCAGATTGGTGTACTTTCTAGGAATTGTCCTCATTTCACTTACACCACCTATTTACTAAGTTACTTTAAAACCAAAAAAGCTCTGAGATGTTAGAATCTATAGACTTCCATACAAGTAATTTTATAAACGTAAAATATTGCTTCAAAATCTACTAATAACATATAAAAGTCAAAAGAATGTATTCCTGAGCATACTATTTCATTCTGTTCCTAAGTCCATGCAGTGACTGTTCAAGCAGTGGTTTCCCTCCGCCCAAGTTTAGCCTTGTATTCCAGCTTGTAAGTGAAGTGATCCCTGTTTTGGTAGATCAGACGACGAGCAGCAAAGTGGCCAACGAAGACGCCAAGTACAACTAAAGTTAACACAGTGCCCCACCCCTTCTCCAAAGGCTCATAGTTACATGAGAAATTAGAGATGGAGATATGGCAAGATAATCAGAAAGGGCAGCCTAAAAGTAAATCTGGGCCCTATAAAGTTTACTGACTCATGCTTGGATATATATATATATGTGTGTGTGTGTGTGTGTGTGTGTGTGTATGACAAGCCATTTGCCTATTAGGATCTTTACTTTGAGCAAAGCACTTCTCCAGCAGTGATCATTAATATGTGGGTACTTTTGAGCAGCAGCAACTCCCATCTCATTGGAATTAGTAATTTTTTTCCCAGGAAACAAAAGAAACCATCCAAATGGCAACACACACCTCAAATTCAACATAATACAAAAGGAGTTTTAGAAGATGTGACAGGAATCCTCTCCTACTCACTGAAACAATATCATTAAAAATGGGGGAGGGGATGGTGGCATGCGAAGAGTAAGAAGCCAGTGAGGCAGAGTGGGAAGACGGAAGGGAAGAGGTGATCGAAACCACTTTGCTGTCCTTCCCTTGCTTCTCACTTCCCTCCCACCCTAGGCTGAGATTGCAAATTTTAAAAATGCAAGCCCCAGTTCAAAAGAAACCCCCCCAAAAACTGGAAGAGTGTGACTAAGGTTACTACCACAGCAACCCTGAAAGATTTCCGTGCAAAAGCAAAGCAGTGGGGATGTAGTGGCAGCAGCAAGCCTCCCTCTTCCCCCACCCCGATACAGTACCTCCAGATTTGCCCGAGCTGCAAGATGTGGATGAGTGACTGCAGGAGCCAGATGCAGAAGGAGCAGGACGCAGACCTGTGATTGCCACTGGCCCGGGTAGCCCCGCTGCTGTTGCTGCCGCTGTTGGCCGCGGCGATGTTGCTCTTGCTGGCGTTGGATGCTTGCCTTTGCGGCGTGGAAGGACGAGCCTCGCCTTCCCCGGCTGCAGACCCACCGCCGGCCACCGTCTTGCAATCCGCTCCTGGCTGCGGGCAGGTGGAGGCAGCTGCGGCCGTGGCGCTGTCCTCGGTGCTGAAATCGTGCACAAACCAGCGGAAGCTGAACACTTGCACCGACAGCGACCCGAGCACCACGAAGAAGAGGGTGAGCCCGAACCACCAGCGCTGGCCGCGCAGGTAGTAGTCCACGGCGAGCCAGACGTCCGTGCCCACGTCCGCGAAGTACACGGCCACGGCGGCCAGGATCCAGAGGCAGTCCCACAGTGAGTAGCGCCGCTGCTCCCTGCCCAGGCGCAGGCACAGCGCCGCCGAGCCCGCCCCGCCGCCGCCCGGGCCGCCCGAGCCCCCGGAGCCGCCGCTCCCGGCGCAGCAGCAGCAGCAGCGCGAGCAGCCGCCGCCGTCCGGGCAGCAGCCGCCCCCGGCCGCCTCCTCGTCCTCGGCTCCGGACCCCGACGGCAAGCCCGGAGCCAATCCCTGCACCGAGCCCGAGTGGTCCGAGTTCTGCAGCGGGGTGAACGCCACGTCGCTGCTCTTCTTCATTTTCAGCCTCCCGTCTGATTTAGCGGCCATGATGCCTCCACTCCGGAGGAGAGCCCTCCTTTATCTGACACCTTTCTCCGCTGTCTCCTCCTCCCGCCACCTCCTCGCCTCGCCCCGGCTTCCCTTCCAGGCGGCGCGGCTCACCCTCCTCCTGCTCCTGCGCCGGTCGCCCGCCGCCCGCCGCCGCCCGCTGCCCGCCGCCCGCCGGGCTGGGCGCTGGGCCGGGCTAGCGGCGCGCCTGGAGCCGGCAGGAGCGCCGCCTGGCTGCCTGCGCGGAGCCAAGCTGCTCGCGGCGTCCCGCGCGCGCCCCTGCCCGCCGCCCGCGCTCCTTGCCGTCCCGGCTTCGCGGCTGCCGCCCGAGCCGCCGCCGCCGCCAGCAGCAGGAGCAGCAGCGGCCGCCGCGGCGCTGCACGGACCTGCACATTCCTCTCCTCCCCTCGCGCGCTCTCCCTCCTCCCGCTTCCTCTCCTCCACCAGCTGACTCCGAGGGAGAGGATGACCTCATCCCTTCTCTTCCAGCTGCCGCCGCTCCCACCCTGGCTCGGGAGGGGCGAGCGAGGAGGAGGGCCCCGGAGGAGGGGCCGGGACCGAGGGGAGCGGCGGGCGGAGGGTGGGGGGACAGGCCTGGCGGGTCCCAGGGGCCGGGAGGAGCGGCCGAGGGGGCCTGAGGGAGACAGTCGAAGGCCCCCACTCACGGACTATCTGGAACGCTGGGTGGGTTTGAGCGACACTGGGGGAGGCGGAGGGGGAGGAGCGCGCCGAGAGGAGGGGCCCCCGCGTGCAGCCCTCGCGGAGGACCGCGGAGAGTGGGCACGGACGGGTGTGGCGGCGGCGAGGGCCAGGGAGGCGCAGGCCTCTTTGTATTCCACTCGGAGCCGCCAGCAACCGAGAGGCTGGGAGCGCGGCTGGGGCCCACGACGGTGGGGAGAAAGGGTGTTATTCTGGCGCCCGGGCTCAGAGGCCAACAGCGGCAGTGGGCGTGCCTGACCATGCCGGGGAGAGCTGGGGAGAGAAAGGCGTGCGGGACCCGGAGCGCGGAGCCTGGTGCTGCGCCGGCAGCAGAGGGCGGGAGGGCCCGCGGGGAGCCCCGAGCCAGCGCCCTCGAGGGAAGTAGCTGGCTTTCCAAGGGCTCCGGGCTTCTCCGGCTAGCGGGGGTGACCGAGCTCGGGCAGGTGCGGAGGCGCTCGGCCCTCCGCGGCCCAGGCCCACGCCCCACGCGGGTCCCTCGAGCGCTCTCGGCGGCCGGGAAGCTCCGAGCCAGGAGAAGCTGCAGCCCCGTGGGCCCCGCACCGGCCCTCGCGGCGTCCTGCGGCAGGTGGGAAGCGCAGCACCCCTGGCGGCGGCACGGGGCGTGGTGGGGCGGCAGGGCGCGGCCGGCAGCCGCGGGAAACCGAGTACCACCCCGCCCCCGGCCCGCGGGCGGCGAGTGGCGGAGCCTAGAGCTGGCGCCACCTCCCCTACTCCCTACTCCAAAGCTAGAAATACCTTCTCTTAAAGCTGTAGGGATTGCAAACTAGCTGTGTGGTCCCACAACGCCAGAAATGACTCGAAATTAAATCTGTTATCGGAGTGATTCCAGGAGAATATAAAATATGTTGCGGTTTTAAGAGATTTTTAAAACCTCAATAAAATATAGGCTCTTCATTTTTTTAATAAGAAAACTTAAGCTTTGATTTGTCTCACTTAACTTTTGCAAATGTAAGAGATAGTGTAATTCTTAAATTATACCGTGACTCACATAGTTTAAGAGCGGTGGGAAGTGAGGCAACACGAGTTACACTGCCACTAAAAGCACCAGTTGGATCTTCTAAATCTGGAGGCAAACTATAACAACCCCCCACCCAGCCACCCCCGCTTCTCTGTGGTAGGTGCCAGGTGAGTTCGATCTAGTATATAGTGCCATTCTTAATTAGTAACATTATGAAGTAGAAGTGCACGAATTTCACTGCACGTGGAGAGAGCTGCCTCACGCATTGTGTGCTACATATCACGGGCTGTGTCAGCACCAACCTGAATAAAGTGGAATTTGCCCCGCGCTCTGAATACATTGCCTGGTATTCTCACAGACTAGTGCCCAGGACCTTCCCTTGCTTGGCCTTGGCCTGACATTTTGGCAGGAGGGTGTTGAATAATAGAGTGTATACATGATTACATGGCATGTACAAATGTGGTATTTCTAGCGAAACGCATCTCCAAGTGGTGGCTGAGGGGCAACACAGTCCCACTAAGATGCTTAGTATGCCAGGAAAACGGGGATATTTTTAAATCCAGCTTTAAAATTGGGTCTTCTTGGAGTAGAAGAATCCTTTTTTGGAAAACAACCTGATTCTGTTTCTCTGGAGTCCAAATCTAAGATTTCATCTCCAGGGTGCTACTGGTGATCTTACTCTGTGACAAACCATTAGGGAGAGGAATGATCTCTTAGGTTACTGGGTCCTAAGGGATGGAGTGTATTCTAGGCCAAATGCAGCGTCTTAAATTGCACCAGGCATGAAAAGGCCCTGAAGAGTATCTGAGGTGCTTAAGACCTGGGGCTGACTAAAGATTCCCCTAGAGTAGGATGTTTCTTGTTGGACTGCATCCTCTGCACCTGGCACAGGACATGCACAGACTATTTGCTCATTAAATATTAGTTGAGTTAATGCATGAATTTATAGAAAGAACATTCCATAACAGGAAGAATGCTGCATTCTGTGCTAACGAATGTTCCCATGGAAACATAGGAATTATGAAACTTTTTATGTTCTAAAAAGAAATAACTAGTAACAGTTCCTTATTAATACATTTATTCAAAACCATTTAGAGTCTCTTTAAGGTTGCTGTCTGAACCATATCTGGAAAGTAATGATGACGCGTAGTTAGTGACAGGAGTTTACAAGCAGGAGGTCGGAGGATGAGCTTCACATCCAGGCTTTGCTAATTACTGGCCCCATGATCCTAGTAAATTAATACACAGGATTAATACGAGGATTAGATGAGATCATGTATATTATGGGGCTTTGTATACAATGCTATTCTCAAGAGTCTCTAATCTCCTAAGTCCAGTAATCACATTTTAGGATATGGATTTTAATATTACCTGCTCTATCATAATCATTGCACCTGTCAAGACAGGTGGATATAATGGTTGCAAGCTCAGAGTTTGGACTCAGACAGAGTTATCTTTGTGTGTGTTATTTAACTTCCCTTCCCCTCATGATCATCATTGGTATAATAGAGATGATAACGATCTCTAGAATTTGGTCTTGTTGCCAGAAACAAATACTAATACAAAGAGGCCTGTGAACTGTTCAACGTGGTGTCCAGGACACTTCATGCACCACATTCTGTTAATATCTTTCCTGTTTCTTCCAGCCCCTCATGTCTTCTGGCTTCTAAACTTTTGTGTTTAGCTCACCAACTCTACTTAAAACTAGAGTTCCTCAAAAAACAGTCCTTGGATTACCTACATCACAATCAGTCGTTGTTTAATACAGATTCCTGGCCTATCAGAAATGTGATCTCTCCATCAATGATTTTGTCTCCCATGCACTCTCAGAGATTTATTCTCATTGTATAACCCAGGCATCCCCAACTCCTGGGTCATGAACTGTTACGGGTCAGTGGCCTGTTAGGTACTAGGCCACACAGTAGGAGGTGAGCTCTGATGGGCAGGGTGAGCATTACCACCTGAGCTCTGCCTCCTGTCAGACCAGCAGCGGCATTAGATTCTCATGGGAGTGCAAACCCTATTGTAAACTGGGCATGGAAGGGATCTAGGTTGTATCCTCCATATGAGAATCTAACAAATGCCTGATAATCAGAGATAGAACAGTTTCATCCCAAAACCATCCCCCCACCACAACCCCAATGGAAAAATTGTCTTCCCCAAAACCAGTCCCTAGTTCCAAAAGGGTTGGGGACAGCTGATATAACCTAAACTTCAGGATTACTCAACAACTTCGTAATCTCCACTTTACATACCTCACACTCTTATTAATGCCTCCTAGCTGGCGAGCTCACTCTCTCATGTATCCCTGGACCTGTTTTCTCCTCATTTTCATGTCCCTTAACCCCTTCAAGCGCTCCCCTTTCTTCTTACATTGTGTAAATTCCATGCTCAATCACGATAGTCACGTCTCACACGCTTCCTTATCTCTGCTGTTCCTCTTACTCGGCAAAACACCAGCCCTGGTTAAACTCTGTTCTCCACCTACATCAGGCCTAACCCTGCGTAACTGGCTGTGGCTGGACAAGGGGCATGGCCCTGCACACTTGTGCTTCTTTCTATCCTGGACCTTTACCCTGAAGTGGACCCAAAGGCTGCTCCACAGTCACACCTCATCTTCCCGGTCTGTTTGCATTCCTACTTTTGAAATTATGTCTTTTTATATTTTCCTTTCACAAGCTTTAAACACCTTCTTCCCCATTCTTACTCTCCACTGATGACTCTGCGTCCTATTTCACTGGGAAAGATGAAGCAGCCAGAACAGAACCCACACAAACTGCTCAGCACCTTCTCTGCTCACCCACCAGCATGTGTACCACCCACTCAGCCTCCTGCTCTACAAGGCCAACTCCCCTGGTGTTCACCAGCCCCCACCCCCTCACTGCTCAAGAGCTCAATTCCACACTCATTGTCTCAATCATCAATGTTCCGTCTCTGCTGGATTATCCTCATTAGTGTACAAACACACTCCTATGTATCCACTAATTAAAAAACAAAGCAAGTCTTTAATCCATCTGGAGTTAATTTTAGTGTAAGGTAATAGACATCTTTTCATATAGTGGATATAGCTCTGTCTTATTCTTTGAAGTGGTTAAATGTTAAAGGAGTTCACTGTATGAATGTCCCATAAGTTATTTGAGCAGTTCCCTGTTAATGGATAGATACTGTTCTTATATTTTTTAATGTTAGTGTTTATGCATGTTCCTGTACAGTCTTTTAATCTATCATCTATAATGGCAAACTGATCTTAAGTTCATTAAAAAAATTGTATACCACAAAATTTTTGACAAACTAAAAATTATATCTAATATAAAATTAAGTTATTCAGGTTGAATCTCTGCCAAACATTTCAAAAGGAAAATTTCAAATAAAATTAAAGATTCTCAACAAAGTCTCTGTATTTTTCCAAATGACATATAATGTTTTATTAAACTGCAAAAATATTATTTTTCTCATAGAACTCTTTATCTGCAATAGAAGCATCTGTTGCATTTAGGAGTAATTCTAATACTAATTTTAACACTGATTTTTATGGTGATGTAGGAGAAATGAAGGCTGTTAACCACCTTAAGGATCTTATTTTTAAAAGTATAGAGTGCAGCAAAATAGAAGCATGTAATATTACTATATCCCTAAATTGGGGAGATGATTCAAGGGAGACTTTGGAGGAATAGAATCTGGACAGGTAAGGGTGAGTCTGGAAAAGAGGTGCAAGAAGAGTGCTCCACATAGATGGATCAGCAAGTGCAAAGACCTAGAGGTGAAAGCACTGTGTTCAGAAGGATCTTTGAAAAGTTCATTAAGGCTGAAGTGTGAGAGTCAAGAAACAGGGCTGGTGGGATCCTACAAATGTTTGTTAGCTTGGTTAAGGAGTTTGGGCTTTATCCTGAAAACACTAGGCAACCATTAAATGTTTTAAGCAGGGTAGTAAAATGTCCTTGAATCAGAGTTGTGAAAAATCACTCTGGCTGCGGTTCGTGAAGAACAGGGTTGCAAGGCTGGAGAAATGGTGACTGTTTAAGTAAACTTGGAGAAAGATGATGGTGGCTTGAACTAGAGGAGTGGCTGTAGGTATTGAGAAAATTTAGAGGTAGAAGCAACAGGATATGGTCACTGTTTTGGCTGAGGAAGGATAGGGGCAGGTGGAGGTGTGAGAGAGGAGGGAATCAAGAATACCTGGTAACTCAGTAAATGTTAATGGTGTTCCCTGTGATGGTAAACACAGATGGCCTCTGTAAACATATAAATGCATGAATGAATGCATGGATGAATGATAGATGTACAAATGGTACAAAGGACCATTTGATGAGGAGGGTGATAGTAAACATATAGCATTTGCAGTAGGTTTAACCTATCTGTTTTTTTTTTTTTCTTTTGCGTGCTTTATATAGCTGGTGCTCTTTTCTTCATTACTGCAACAGACTAGGCTCACTGCATCTCCTAATTGTATATCATATTTTGGATATATATTACTTTCTCTAGGTCAGATGTCCTGACATGCTTGGCAGATCTTCCTTTCTTCACTTAAGATGTGTATTAGTGGCAGCCATGGGAGGTCCGGACACAGGTACCATGGAACTTGCTGGTAATACTCTTAACTCTTAACTGGATTGCTCTAATAACTGATACCTAAACCATCTCAGCATGATGTATAAAGGAGGAGGTGGGCATGGCCAGCCTCCCTCAGCTGCACTCTCTCAGGTTAGCCCTGGACGTCTTTACACATGTAGAACCCGTGTCCATAATATATACATGGTATCTGATTTTTTCTACTCAAATATGGGAGGTGTGGAAAGCCACATTTGCCAGCTCTCTCAGTGCCTGATTGAAAGAGGGCATAAGGTTATAATTGTCTCCCATGCTTATGGAAATCGAAAAGGCATCCATTGCCTCACTAATGCCCTCAAAGTTTACTTGCCTCTGAAAGTCATGTATAAGCAGTCTGACTCTCTTTCACAGTCTGCCATTGCTCAGCTACACATTTGTTCGGGAGAGAGTCACGATAATCCATTCACATAGTTTGTTTTCTGCCATGGCGCATGATGTTCTCTTCCATGTCAAGACAATGGGGTGTCAAACAGTCTTCACAGACCGTTCCCTTTCTGGATTTACTGATGTCGGAGCTTACAAACAAGCTTCTAACTGTGTCTCTTTGTGACACAAACCATATCATTTGTTTTTTATACTAGTAAGGAAAATATTAAGAGCAGCACTGAATCCTGAAATAGTGTCCGTCATTCCTAATGCTGTAGATCCTACTGACTTTACTCCAGACCCGTTTAGAAGGCATGGTAGTATAACTATTGTTGTTGTTAGCAGACTTGTTTATAGAAAAGGAATTGATTTGCTTATGGTATAATACCCAAACTCTGTCAGAAATATCCAGATTTAAATTTCATAATTGGAGGAGAAGAACCAAAGAGAATCATTTTGTAAGAAGTTCGGGAAAGATACCAGTTGCATGACAGAGTGCGTCTTTTGGGAGCTTTAGAACACAAGGATGTTAGAAATGTATTAGTTCAAGGACATGTTTTTCTTCATGCCACCCTTACTGAAGCATTCTGCATGGCAACTGGAAGCAGCCAGTTGAGGTTTACAGGTTGAATCTCTGTCACACATTTCAAAAGGAAGTACCAGTGTTGGTGGAATTCCTGAGGTGCTTCCAGAAAATCTTACTGTTTTATGTGAGCATTCAGTAAAATCTTTGTATGAAGGATTGGAAAAAGCTATTTTCTAACTGAAGTCAGGAGCATTGCTGGCTCCAGAAAATATCCATAACATAGTGAAGACTTTCTACACCTGAAGGAATGTTGTGGAGATAACTGAAAGAGTGCATGACTGGCCATCGGTGGAATCTGTGTTGCCAATGGACAAATGACTAGACAGACTTTTATCTCTCACTGCAGCCCAGTAACAGGCTACATCTTTGCTTTGTTGGCTCTTTTCAACTTCTTCTTCCTCATTTTCTTGAGATGGATGACTCCAGATTCTATCATTGATGTTGGAATAGATGCCACTGGGCCAAAGGGTGCCAGGACTCATAGACGTTCTCACAGTAAAAGAGGAGGTGAGAATAAGAAGACATCTAAAACCGGGTAGAAGAAAGCCTACATTGTAAGATTTTAAATATTTTTAATAATTCTATTATTAAGACTACAGAAAAGGCTGGGTGTGGTGGCTCACACCTGTCATCCCAGCGCTTTGGGAGGCTGAGGCGGGTGGATCATGAGGTCAGGATATTGAGACCATCCTGGCCATAGTGAAACGCCATCTCTACTAAAATACAAAATATTAGCTGGGTGTGGTGGTGCACGCCTATAGTCCTATCTACTCAGGAGGCTGAGGCAGGGGAATTGCTTGAATCCGGGAGATGGAGGTTGCAGTGAGCCGAGATCATGCCACTACACTCCAGCCTGACAAAACAGCAAGACTCCGTTTCAAAAAAAAAAAAAAAAAAAAGACTACAGAAAATAACCTTGCTTTGGTTTTTTTAAATTAGTTTTTTTATAAGTTAATTTAGTAAATTATGCCACCTCTATACCATTCAATGTTTTCTTTGGAGGAAAGATAAAAACGTATGCGATTCTTGGGAATAGACACTTCTTGTACTTATTTAAAATTTAGGGAGAGGACATTTAAGCCACTCAGATATGAAATATTTCAGACTACTGAAACCCCTGTAGCAGAGATGCTTTAATCATATTTTGAGAGCTTTGAGTGCTGAAGGGCCAAACATTTTCTGGACTTTTTTTTTTTGGCCAATTTTTAATGTTATACCATTAGTTAGAAACTTACTAGATGTTTACAAGTTTTCTTTAGGGAAGTACAGCAATTGTTGAACTATTTTTTTTTTTTTTGAGACATCTGTCGCTCAGGCTGTAGTGCAGTGGCATGATCTCTGCTCACAGCATCCTCCGCCATCCGGGTTCAAGCCATTCCCCTGCCTCAATCTCCTGAGCAGCTAGGACTACAGGCATGCGCCGCCATGCCTGGCTAATATTTTTGTATTTTAGTAGAGATGGGGTTTCACCATGTTGGCCAGGATGGTCTTGATCTCCTGACCTCGTGATCCGCTCGTCTCGGCCTCCCAAAGTGTTGGGATTACAGGCGTGAGCCACCGCACCTGGCCTATATGAACTATTTTAAGTCATGTTCATATACATTTGTTTAAAGACAAATCTAAGTCATATCTTTAAACATTTATTAGGTTCACTCAGTAGGTGTTACATACAATTAACAGGTTCCTTGAGTAAGATAGTCCATCAGTTACCAGCACATTTTGAGCACTTGCTATGTGTGGAATGTTGAACTAAATGGTGTCTGCCATTAAGGACCAGGGGTGCATTCACTCTTTGTTTATCATTCAAATGGCTTACTTCATCAGAGTCAAGGTTGATAAGATAGTTAAATATCCAACATGCGCCGAAAATGCTCATGCCAGTTAATGCCAGGAAAAAAATCGCTAACACACTACTAGTGTTTCTTTGATCCTGTTGTATGCATTCTCCTAGGTAGAGCCTTCATCTTCAGTTGTGTTAATGAAGATTTTTTTTTGCTTTTTAAATACTAGGGACCTATGTCACTGTTGATAGTGCAGAGAAACCCTCCACATTTTTTAGTGCATAATTAAGTTTTCTGTAAATGCCTGTGTTTTCTGAGCAGAATGTACGAGGTGTGCCATCCCCAAACCAGATGCTACCCTGTCCTTTTAATGTCACTCTCCTTTGCTGTGGCCTCGCTAATATCTGATAAGTGTCGTCAGTGTGCATAAGGCTTTATTTCAGAATGTTTTATTTATAGCAAACCAAGTCTGAAAGTTATAGGAACACAGTCTTTGTGGGTAGATGTTCTTAACTGTGATTGTTGTTGCCCAGAGCCATGGGTTTTTTAACCCCAAATTGTCCATATGGTGTGTATTATTAATTCATTGAACTCTTAAGGTTTTTGTGAGAAAAGGACTGTGAAATCAAAACACGGAGGCACTTGTGGGTGCACTAGATAGATTCCATCAGTACTGTGATTCTGTAAAGGACTTTTAAAAATGACAATATTCACAAATCTTATTACTTTTTAAAAAGTAACATACCTATTAACTTGTGGCACTGACATAAAAAGAAATATATTTGTGTTTTGTTTGCACTAAAATGCAAAAGCAAGAGTGCAGTTTTTAAAGTCTAGAAGTTAAGGGGCTCTTTTACTAGAGAAAGATGGACTGATCTAAACCATTCAGTCTTACTGGGATTTTTATGCATAGAAACTCACAAAGAAACATGAAACAAACAGCGCCAATATTCATGGTAAAGTGAGAAACTGTAATATTTGGTTTTCATTTATTCTACTCAGCAGGTTTTAAAGCAACACCACCATTTTTCCTTATAATTTTGCTTAATTTTAAAAAATTGTCATTTAATTCTTAAATTGTCATTTATATGAGATGGAAATAAGATTTAAAGTTAGCTGCCTTTGCCTGTAAAATATGTAACTTGCAAATTAAAATTCTTTTTCTTTTTGAAAAAAACAAATGGAAGTAAATTTCCTTCCTTCGTTCCTTCCCTCCTTCCCTCCCTCCCTCCATCCTTCCTTCTTTCCTTCCTTTTCTTTTATTCTCGCTCTCTTTTTTTTTTTTGATGTAGTCTCGCACTGTCACCCAGGCTGGAGTGCAGTGGCTCAGTGTCGGCTCACTGCAACTTCCGCCTCCCAGGTTCAAGCGATTCTCCTGCCTCAGCCTCCTGAGTAGCTGGTTACAGGCAGCTGCTACCACGCTCAGCTAATGTTTGTAGTTTTAGTAGAGATGGGGTTTCACTATGTTGGCCATGCTGGTGTCAAACTTCTGACCTGGTAATCCTCCTGCCTTGGCCTCCCAAAGTGCTGGGATTACAGGTGTGAGCCACTGTGCCCAGCCATAAATCTTAATTTTCAACCTTTCTGGATACTTAATTATAACTGTCAGTGTTGCACTGGTCAGTATGTGGAAACCTTGTTCTGCCCTGCTACTTAGATTGATTTGAAAGGGAATTTACAGTGATGAGGAATGTATGAAAAACATATTGTATTTCTTTTGATGTTTCAAAAGGTTGCCCATGAAAAACTGATTTGTTAAAACATGAAACATGTCCTAAAATAAAGACCAGAATGGCAAAAAAAAGAGATATATATTATCTTCTAGTCACTGCTATAACAAGTTACAACAAATTTAGTGGTTTAAGACGACACAAATTCAATATCTTACAGTTTAACAAGCAGAACTCAGAGTCTTTCAGTGCTAAAAAGTACTGACAGGGTTGTGCTGGTTTTGGAGCCTCCAGGGGAGAGTTCTTTTCCTTTCCCAGTTTCCACTGATACCTGCATTCCTTGACTCCCTCCTCCATCTTCCCAGCCCGCAGCAGTGTAGCACCTCAGATCTCTCTCTCGCTGTTGCTCTTCCATCATGACTTCTCCTTCTGTCTCTCTGCAGCTGTCCTCACATCACCTTCAGTGACTCTGACCTTTCTGCATCCCTCTTTTTTTTCTTTACCCTCAAGAGAGGGTTCTTGGATCTCATGCAAGAAAGAAATGGGACAAGTCCATAGAGTACAGTGGAACAAATTTGTTAAGAAAGTAAAGGAATAAAGAATGGCTACTCCACAGGCAGAGCAGCTTTGCATCCCTCTTAAAAGAATGCCTGTCACTACATTGGGTCCACCAGGATAATCTCCCATCTCAAAATCCTTAATTTAATTAATCTAAAAGGTTCCATTTGCCTTGTAAGTTCACACATTCACAGTTTCTGAGGATTAGGATGTCGACAACTTTGAGATCATTCTGTTTACCATACATGGAGTTGATTTAAGGGGTAAAAATGTTTATGTCTTCTGGGGCAGTCGTATGAATTCCTGAGTAGTAGCTCATTTATCAGAATCCTTGTTCCTTGGCATAGCTATTGTCCTGTTAACTTGAAACCTCTGCCTACACACCAACCTTAGTCATTTTTTCCTTAGTAATTCCTCTGGTTATATCAGGCAGCTCACTTGACCTGCTGGTACCTTGACCATAATCGTTGTACATATTTTACCTGGAACATGTTGGATGAGAGGCAAAATTATATATCAATTCAGGTCACATAAATAATAATAAATAATAAATGATATCAAAAAAGGTCCCCCACCAGATGCCATTCACTATGTGGCTGCTTCTAAACTTTACTGTCACATTTCTTCTATAGCAGAAACACTATAGAGAAGGGAGACAACCAGTTTTTCCTAGGTATTGTCACATTTTTCCTACAAAAACTGTTCCCTAAACTCTAGACTTCAATACTCTATCTACACTATTTCCAATAGCAATCCGGGAAGACTTATGCTTGGCTAAGCAGTGTACAGGAATAGCTCAAAATAGCACCATAAATGCAAGTGATAGGGAGAGAGATGAATTCAAGAGCTAAAGATACAATCAATTAATTCAGGCCAGTCAGGAAGGGCTACTAGAAAGATGTGAATCAAAATAGTTATAAGCCTAGATTAGTTAAGATCATGAAGCAACTCTCTTCTCTGCCTCCTTTCCTGACTCCTCCTCCAAAGTGTAAATGTTGGATTTTTACAGATCTTGTTCTTAGACCCTTGTCACTCCCTTCTCTGTTTCCCTCAGATGATTTCATTCTTTCCGATGGCTTTAACTCCCAAGTATTTGCTGACAATTTTTATCTCCTCCTGAATGTTTTTCTTAGTTCTAGATTCGTATTTGCAACTGCCTACTTGACATTCCTATTTGAATGTCTTTATAGGCTTCCTGAAATAAACGTAGCCAAATCACAGCACTCTTGACCCATGTATGCTGTGTGTCCTGCTTCAGTTTGTTCATCACCCTCATCTCAGTAAATGCTGCCTCTGCCTCTGCCTCTGCTCAGATTCCCTAAGCATGAAACTTAGGAGTTGTTCTTGATACTGTGGCCCTTACATTCCTCTCCTTTAGCCCATCATCTTTGACAACTGCCAAGTCCATTTGTTCCTAACTCCAAATATATGTCAGATCCATCTCCTCCTTTCCAATGTAGACTATTAAATTTTAGCTCAGTCACCACCGTTTGTTACTAAACTACTGCAGTGGACTCTTCCCTTTTCCACACTACTCTCCCATCTCATTTCTAATACACTGTTTCTTTGGCTCTTACCTGTTCTACCCCTACTTGTTTCTACTTCTCTCACTGTTTCCCCTAGTTCTTTTTTTCCATCTTCATCCACTTCCCATTTTTCCCCCTTTTCTCTGTTAAACCCATCACTGTTTCACTCTCCTATTTCTCTCTCTTCCTCAGATTTATTTTATTTTAATTTAATTTAATTTATTTTTTTGAGACGGAGTCTTGCTCTGTCACCCAGGCTGGAATGCAGTGGCACGATCTCAGCTCACCGCAACTTCCATCTCCCTGGTTCAAGCAATTCCCCTGCCTCAGCCTCCCAAGTAGCTGAGATTACAGGCGCATGCCACCACGTCCAGCTAATTTTTTAATATTTTTAATAGAGATGGGGTTTCACCTTTTTGGCCAGACTGGTGTCGAACTCCTGACCTTAGGCAATCAGCCCTCCTCAGCCTACCAAAGTGCTGGGATTACGGGTGTGAGCCACCATGCCTGGCTTCAGATTTCTTTCAAAACTGTGAATTAGATCATGTCACTACTCTCTTAGTTAAAATTCATTAGTGGCTTCCACTGCATTTAGAATAATAACTAGTTTTCCTCAACATGGCCTTGTGTGACTGCCCAACTCTTCAACCCTGTTCTAAACCGCACATTCTCCATGCTTCAGCAATACTGGCTTTTTTCACCTAAGACTTGAAACTATAAAAATTCTAGAAGATAACATTGGAAAAACTTTTCTAGACATGGGATTAGGCAAGGATTTCATGACCAAGAACCCAAAAGCAAATGCAATAAAAACAAAGATAAATAGCTGGAACCAAATTAAACTAAAGAGCTTTTGCATGGCAAAAGGAACAGTCAGCAGAGTAAGCAGACAACCCACAGAGTGGGAGAAAATCTGCACAATCTATACATATGACAAAGGACTGTCACAATCTATACACCTGACAAAGAACTTATATCCAGAATCTACAACGAACTCAAATCAGTAAGAAAAAAAAACAAACAATTCCATCAAAAATGGGCTAAGGACCTGAATAGACAAGTCTCAAAAGAAGGTATACAAATGGCCAACAAACATGAAAAAATGCTCAACATCACTAATGATCAGGGAAATGCAAATCAAAACCGCAGTGCAATACCACCTCACTCCTGCAAGAATGGCCATAATCAAAAAATCATAAAATAGTAGATGATGGCATGGATGTGGTGAACAAGGAACACTTCTGCACTGCTGGTAGGAATGTAAACTAGTACGGATGCTATGGAAAACAGTGTGGAGATTCCTTAAAGAACTAAAAGTAGAACTGCCTTTTGATCCAGAAATCCCACTGCTGGGTATCTACCCAGAGGAAGGCATTATTTGAAAAAGATACTTGCACATGCATGTTTATAACAGCACAGTTCACAACTGCAAAATTGTGGAATCAACCCAAATACCCATCCATCAATGAGTAAAGAAACTGTGAGATATATATACATATATATATATATATATACACACACACACATACATGCACACACATACACATGCCCACATATATACATACACACATACATATACATATACATAGATATATTCATATACACACACACACACACACACACACACACACACATATATATATATATATATATATATATATATATGATGGAATGCTAAGAAGCCATAAAAAGAAATGAATTAACAGCATTTGCAGTGACCTGGATGAGATTGGAGACTATTATTATACTAAGTGAAGTAACTCAGGAATAGAAAACCAAACATCATATGTTCTCACTGTTATGTGGGAGCTATGCTATGAGGATGCATATGCATAAGAATGATGCAGTGGACTTTGGGGACTTGGGGGAAGAGTGGGAGAGGGGCGAGGGATAGAAGGCTACAAACATGGTGCAGTTTATACTGCTCAGGTGATGGATGCAACAAAATCTCACAGATCACTACTAAAGAACTTACTCATGTAACCAAATACCACCTGTACCCCAATAACTTATGGAAAAGTAAAAAATAAAAGTAAAAAATAGAATTATGTATTCATTTAGATATTTGCTATTTTTCATCTTCCCAACTGGTATATTAGCTCCATGAGGGCAGTAACGTGTCTGTTATGTTCATCACCGTGTCTCTTGCCTATGGTGTCTAGCTCAATAAAGGGGGTTAATAAATAAATGAGTGCATACAACATGAAAAAAGATACAGTGAAAACAGTTAAATAGCCCCAGAAATAAGTTTACTGATAGAGATGATATTGAGGAGACAGGCTGAAGGGAGTGAAGGGTATGTGTTAAATAAATTCCTATACTTATTCTAGCGAAGTGAGTTGTCAATCTCAAATTTTTATCTGAGTGTCCTGACTGTCCAGCTTCTTTCATTTATGACTATATTTATTTTTATGTTAGTAAAAGAAGCTTTCCAAATTATGCTTAATGATGTCTGAATATTACTAGCTTTGTTTTCTTATCTCTTCTCATTTAGATAAATTATCCCAAATGAGCTATACTTTTTCTCATCACCATATTCATAATTCATTTAAGTGCTATGTGCCAGGTACTTTATAAGTATCATCTCATTAATTTTTACAGGAGTCATAAGAAAGAGATGATCATATCTCGTTTTACAGATCAGAACACTGAGGCTTAGAGAAGTCAACTACTCCAAAGTTATATAGGCAGTATTTTCTGGAGCTAGAACTCAAATCAGATGTGTTTGATACCTTCTACTACCCCAGTGCTGTCTTTGTGGTGAGTTGTTTTAGTATGTATTAAGAAATACATGAAATATGTTTGGTGTAGATAAAGTATTTCTATTTTCTTTATTAGGCAGTTAGGAAACATTTAACTCAAAATTTTAAAGCTAAGAAACATTTTTTTCTAAGTAAATCAGAAAGGATGTATTCAGCTGTTTTTCCAAATGAAGCATTAAAAAGGATGAAATATTTTGACACACAGAAAGGCATACAGACTAGTATAATAACACTTTTGTTCTTACCACTAATCTTGAAATAAAATCTTACTGATCCAGTTCAAAGGCCCTTGTGCATTCCTCCCCAGGATCATTTTCCTCTCTCTCCTCAGTAGTAATCACTATCTCAACTTTATCCTATCCTTGCTTCTTGAGTATCTTGGCAATAATCTGGTAGCTGAGTGTTGAATGGATATGTGGTACAGTGGCAATTAATGTTATTCTTTTTCCTGAAGAAACTTAGCTTATTTCTTTGCTTTTGTTGTTTGCCACTCTTCTGGTTGACTTCCGATTTGTAACAGATGGCGCCGTAACACTTGGAATTCTCCCCATCATATCGTATAACGTGGGAAAGGATTGAAAATATATGTTTTAAAGCCTATATCTTTGGGACGAAGCATCAGTTCAGTAGTTGGTGTTTTTAATCTCATTATGATCTGAAGTCAAAGTAGAATGAAGAGCCTTAATGCAAATAATCTTGAGTACCTCATGACTGAAATTTTTAAAGATGAACGGGTTAGGCTCAAATTGTGGTCAAATTTCAGGTGGATAAGCACATTCTGTGTTTCCAACATTTTCCTTGAATTTTAGAAGTATAGGATTCTTTGTACTATCTATGCATGAGTGTCTTGTGAAAGATTCCCAGCAGGGTTAGAGTGTAGTTTAGACTTGGTTACATGAGAGGTCTTTTTTCCCCCAAATCTAAGGGAAAAGACTTCCTCAAGTTGGCAAAGAATTGAAATAGGCTTCTCGAAAAAGAAAGGCAAAAGCAAAAAATAATGACAATATGTTGCTAATTAAGATGCAAAATGAAGTGTAACTGGTTTAGTGTAATTGATTTATATGAAACAAGTAGAGATTTTTAGGGAATGCTAGAAAAGAGGAAAATAGGTAATAAAATGAAGGAGAAGCAAGAATTGTGATTGTGATACAGATTGGGGACTGGAGCTAAGAAACTACTCTTGGAAATAAATGCCTGAGACACAAAAATATCTTGGAAAGATGACAGTGAATGACTAGAAAATACCAAAGACTGGCTCTTAGTATCTGTAACATAGTGAGTACTCATTACTTATTAATTGATGAGTTACTGATAAAATCTCATCAATTAAAGGCATATGTTCGTGTATATTATAGCTTTTCATATATGAAAATATAGTTTATCTGCATAGTATTTTGTTAAGGAATTTATTTTTTAAAGTTAATCTAGATGCTTATATTTTTGTTATCTCAAAAGTAGTTTTTTCTGTTATGCAAGATGAATGATTTAAAAAATATATGTAAAGATTCTTTTGCTGAAGTTCAAGTGACCAAATATTGTGCATAAATTCTTTCTTTCATAAAACTAATTTTGTTGAATTTTCCATAAAAAGTGCAACTACTAAACATTCTTATGATAGCTTCTTTGTGAATGTGTCACTGTTCTTGATTTGCACACGCCTTATAATTTAGGCTTTCTTTTGTTTTGGGCTGGCAGCTCCAACTGTTAAAGCTCTTGTCTGATTATGTGGAACTCCATTTTAATAGGAGCAGCTTCTTTGCTGCATTTTTAAAAAATGGTCTTGGAAGCTTCTTACTTCTGAGAAATGGATCTTTGTTGGGGACAAAGGATTATTTATGCTAAAGGAAAATGTATTCCCCACTGAATTAGCTCGTGGGAAGCATAACAAGCTCATTAGTAAGGCTCACTTGTACTTTGGCCTTTTGCTGTGGTGGAGAGAAGAGAAAATGACATCCAAAAGGACATTCTGTTGTCTTTTGCTTTCCTGCAAAGAAAATGTCTTATAATATTAGGTTTTTCAGTATGGTTTAGCTCGAGTTGAACTTTGATACTAGAAGAAATATTCCTGAAAGGAAAGTGGTATGTATAGTTGACACTGTGCCTGAGGTATGTGTGATATAACTTAGAGGAAAAAATAACTTTTTCTTGGAAAGTAATAGCATTATAGCTTTATAATTACTGTATATTTTTTCTGAAAATGTTTTAAAGGAACTTTATAATAAAAATAGACTAGCTTATGCTGCTATGAGCAATAAAAAAATTCTAGATTTTATGCAGTCTGTATTATTGAGTGTTTTTAAACTCTTCACTTTTATCCTTCTGAAAATATAGAAAAGAATTGCAGTTACCTAATTCAATAAATTAAAGTACATTTTTCCATGTAGATTTCAGGAATACTACTTTGGAGCTAAAATTGCTGTTTCTTTTGTTTTTTATCTTTGCAAAATTATTATAGGAAGGCATTGTACATTTTGGTTCACAGTTTACCTTGTGTAGCAGAATAAGCTTATAGTTAAGTTTATGAATTTATGCAAAGTCTATATGACCTGTTACAATTTTGATGACAGAAGATACTTGACTTTTAATATCAGTTGTTGTAATATTTATACTTACATTATATTCACAGGGGAAAAATAAAGTTCTGGGAGACTTTCATATGAGCTCAATTTTGTTGTTGATTTTTTTTTCAAAACTATCCAGATGGTTCAAGAATTACTTTGATGATAATGCCAGAAACTACATATTATATTAAAGTCTGTTTCAGGTTTTACTTTTCAAATGAGTAGTCCTTTATGAAGTAAGAAGCAAGGAGTGATATGAATTCTCTTGTAGTTAGACTATTCTAACTAGAAGAAAAGTTTTGCGTTTGTGGTCGAGTAAACACGTTCCTAAATCTTGTAATTTGGGGGTTTGGGGAAGTAACAAAACTTGCGTTGTTAACTCTATGTTAATATTTTGTTCTTTTTTCAGAAAAGAAATTTCAGTTAAATATAGGTGACTATGCAGCCTGCAATTCAAGTAAGTTTTTTCTTGGAAAAAATATTTAAATTATGAGATTAATATAATTGAACTATAATAATTAGCAAACATAAGATTATCACAAAATGTTTATTGTGCTAGTTTTTTAAAGCATCACGTTTTTTGTTGTTGCTGTTATTTGTTTGTTTGTTTGTTTGAGACAGAGTGTTGCTTTGTCACCAGGCACCAGGTTGGAGTGCAATGGCGCGATCTCGGCTCACTGCAGCCTCCGGCTCCCGGGTTCAAGCAATTCTCCTGCCTCAGCCTCCCAAGTAGCTAGGACTGCAGGCGTGTGCCACCACTCCCAGCTAATTTTTGTATTTTTAGTAGAGATGGGGTTTCACCGTGTTGGCCAAGATGGTCTTGATCTCTTGACCTTGTTATCCACCCACCTCAGCCTCCTAAAGTGCTGAGATTACAGGCGTGAGCCACTGCACCTGGCCTAAAGCATCACATTTTAATAACAGAAATACTATATTTTGACTTTCTAGTTCTCAAAAACTTTTAATTCTAAGCTTTTGTTAATACTAAATATTTGTAAAATTCAGAAATACCTTAGGGTTATCTCTTCTTGGCCTTTTGTCTAAGATCAAGTGTAAAAGTGCCTTAGGGTTGGTAGGTCTATCTTATTTATACCACTGTGGGAAGAGGTGAAATACTCTGTGGTTTCCCCCCTCATTACAATTTAGCATGTATTTACAGTTAAAAGAGCTTTCAGTGAAAATAAATATATCTTTTAAAATTTTAAGTAGTTGTTCATGTGCTCTATAAATGTCTGTATATGACTGGGCATTAAAATTTTAAAGGTTGGGTTTTTTGGTTTGTTTTTTGGTGGAGGGATGCAAGCTAGATGTAATGAGACAACCAAAATAGCCTTATATTTGAATGATTTCCAGAGTTGTTGTTTGCTATATTATTCTTATTTTTTAAGTTTTCTTTCTTTTGTATAAATAGAACATGATTGAATATTAACTTAAAAGTCACATTGAAGATATGCCTGGAAAGAAGCAAGCAACTGATAATAATATTTGCTTTGGGAAGTAAAAACTTGGATTCATTAGATTTCGATTCTGATCGTAGTTCTGCCCCTCTGATTCCAGGATTCTGGCAAGTCATCTTACCTCTGAGTCTCTGCTTCCTTACCTCTACCTTGATTTGCAGGGTAGTTTTGAGGAATCAGTTAGATAACGTGTGCAAAGGGCGTGCTAGAATATATATTGCCTATATTGCCTGCAAGCACTTCAGAAGTTTGGTTGTATCCTTGGTATGATAAAACTGTCCAGATATAAACCTAGAGATAGTACCTGTGTCATAAAAGTCAGTTAGTCTTTCCTCCTCCTCCCCCTCCTCCCCCTCCTCCTCCTCCTTTCCCTCCTCCTCCTCCCCTCCTCCTCCTGCCCTCCTCCTCCTCCCCCTCCTCCTCTTCTTCCTCCTCTTCTCTCTTTTCCTTTCTCTTATCGATGTAACAGTGGATGACAGCCTAGAGAATAGAATTTATCAAATAGTTTAGAACAGCCCTGCATATGACCCTGTTGTACACCTTCCTATACTCTGCAGCTATAATCTCCTATCCTACTAATAGAGTTCCATCATACTGTTTTTCTGGTGACTGGGGAGTCCATGACTATCTCCCAAAGGTCTTATTCTTTACCTTCGGGTCCTCTCACATCCACTTGCATATGCTCAGAACTGTTATTACTCAAAATCATTTTTGAACTGATTACTTCTGTTCATCCTCTTTTTATCCAAGTCTCAGGAATGTCATTAGTTTCTTATCAATTATATTTTCTTGATTCCTTATAGGTTTTTTTTTTCCATATCATTGCCACATTGCCCATGTTTTTTCTCATTTCTACACTAATGGCCATTCATATTTTCTTAACATGGTAGATTCTTTCACAGTTTGTCTAATGGTTTCATAAAATCTTCTCTGATCCAGATTCCAAGAGCTGTCTTCATTGATTTTTTTTTTCTAGGACTATCCTCCCTTCACATGTCTCATGGAGGTTTTTGCTGTTGAATGTGAGGACTTCCCAGGATTTCTACCTCTTTCTCTGCCAATTATATTAGACAGCTGCTTGGTTATTAAGTGCCTCGCAGAGAGGAGACATCAAGTGAATAGCTATTATCAATTGATGTCTTATTAATTTAATACTTTAAGATAGTTCTTGTCATTCATCTGTGTCCTTCATTCTGATTAATAAATATATAGTATAAAAGCCAGTGAACAATAGTTCTTAACCTTTCTGGGATCATAGTCCCGTTTGAAAATCTAACAAAGGCTATGAAATCACTCTCTGTGAAAAGGCCCATTTGTACATAGGCATAAATTTTGACTGAATATAAGCAAGTGCATGTACCTAAGTTAATCTGTAGAGTTACCTATGAATTAAATGTCTCTTAATGACAATATGACAGCTTTCAGCATGTCTGAGAACAACCTTCATACATGCAGTTTTGGTTAATATCTTTTAATACTAATTTCTGCTGACTAGCCCAGGTGATTACTAAAGTCGTCTGCTTGCAATAATAGGAAAATCCAACATGTACTCTTCTCTCTAATGTGATAAGAAGTAAGAATGACTTTTTTTAAATGTTAGCTTCTCCATTTTCATACATAATTTTAAAAAACCACCCGCTTAATTCATGCTCTTCTTTCCTTGACAAACATTTACATCTGCTCTGCCTTTTTTCAGCTCAGCCAGATGGTTAATGAACAAATAATGTATTCCACTGACTGTCAAATACAATTGATTGTAAGATATTTTTTGATTTTGATGGTACAAAGAGTCAAATGCTAATATCTGTTCCTCAATTATTGAACAAATATGTTTGAATACTATGTGCTAAGCATTAAACTGAGTCCTAGGATTGCACTAGAAGTAAGACATGCTTATAAAGAGAAGATTTAGTAAAGCTTTACTGTACTTCCTTGGAAATAATTTTAAGAGAATTCAGAGAAATAAATAACATCATTTTCCTAGTCATAGGATCCTCATATATTTAGGAATTCATTTCCCAATCCCTACCCTAATTCCTGAAGTAAATGTCTCTTAAATAACTTAACATTTCTTTTTTGGCTTTGACAGGGTTTTTTAAAAAAATTAGATTTCTCTGCCCCCATATGCCTCTTGTGTTTATTCATTTTCTTTGTTTGCCTTGGGATTAAAAAAAATAACTTGCTTATTTCTCATTGTAGGAGATTGGAAGTAGTTTCCCCACACCTCCATCCCAACCACCAGTTTGTCTGCATTACCTATGGTACTGCTGTGACTTTTGATCTGGTGTAGTAAGACTTGTCTCAAATGAACCTCAATAAGTTTAATACATTTTAAGAGGAAAATGGTCTGTATTTAAGAATCAAGAAAGGACTAGATTCACTTGGTATTCCTTATACTTTATTTGATAAGTTAAAAAAAATTTTTTTAAAGCCATCACGTATAGTACAGAGAAATGTGTTTGCCTGAGCCATTTGAGAGGAAGTGGCGAATCTAATGCTCTATTACATCTGAGTATTTTAGTGTGTATTTCTCAAAAACAAGGACATCTTCCTATACAACCACAATGAAATAATCAGAATTAGGATATTAATGCTGTTGCAGTACTACCATTTAACACGCAGACTGCTTTCAAGTGTTGCCAGTTGTCCCAATAATATCCAGTTCAGTATTATGTGTTGCATTTAGTTTTCATGTCTCTTTAGTCTTCATTAGGCTGAAACAGTATCTTAGTCTTTGCTTGTCTTTAATTACCTCGATACTTTTTTTAAAAAACACAAGCTCAAGATTTTATTGTCTTCATAAAAGAAAAGCTGATACTTAGAACTGGATCACTTGGCTTTTTCTCTTCTCTCCTCCCACTTCAAAATGCTTGCATCTTTTACTAGCCAGCATTCTCTTAGATCTACACTTGGGCTCAACACACTCAAGCCTTAGTACAACCTTCTTTGTAGTTTTAGCCTTTTTCCGGAAAATCGGCTTAGTTTGCCCACCATAGCCACTCTGCTTCCTGTCATAACACTGCTTTCCCTGGCCATGCAGAGAATCCTTGCCCTTCTTGTACTGTGTCACTTTGTGGGGTGGGTGGTCGCCACACTTCTTGTAGTAAGTCTGGCAGGTTTTAGGAATGTTCACCATGTGTCTGTGAGCGCCCTCAGCGCAGAAAGCACCTCCAGACCAGTTAGTTTGTAGAATGTCCCTCAATTTGGTTTTGCTTGATATTTTTTCATGATTAAAAGGTCATGCATATTGGGAAGGAATTTTTCTCATTGCATCCTATCAGGTGGCATATAATTTTGATTTGTTCCATTATTGATGGAGTTCACCTCCATCATTTGGTTACAATGCTGTCTGTCAGGTTTCTGAACTGTAAAATTACTCCTTTTCCCTTTGTAGTAAGTATTTTGTGTGCAGGTACTTTGAAACTGTGTAAAAATCCCGTTCTTGTTAAAATTTCAGAGTGTTTATTTATATCTGTATTAATTCACAGTTTCCTCTGTTATTCAGTGTGATATAATCCATTTCTATCATTTATCTCAATACTCAAATTGCCCTCAGTTCAGCAGAAGTCTCTTCATACTGGCTTATGTATCCTTTTGGCAATCTTTGAGAGTTTCTTTGCTTTCAGATAAGAGATACTCTAATTCAGCACCAAAGGATTCACGCTTACTTCTTTCATTCCATATCTGAACGTCTCTTCAGTGAGAAGATTGGCTCCCATTTGATAAATCCTCATGTGTTGATAAATTCTCCCATTGTTGCTGCCACCTGCACCCTGGATAGATGCTCAGCTCACTTGGACTCTGACACTCTGTATTGGAATGTTCCCCCTTTGCCCCCGATGGATGCCTTCCTTATCCTACTCAGGGTCTGACATCTTGCACAGGGCTGCCCCCATACCCAGACGCCCTCTCACCTCACTCAAGTTCTGAGTCTCCATTCCAAGCCACCTGGCTCTGAGAATCTCCTATGCATTTCACTTGGGCTCTAATAATATTATTCCTTTCTAAGTCGTTCAGGAAGGGGAAGGACAAGAGATATTTATATCTGTTTTTAAAAAGGTGACTTCATAATGACATGATTACTTTTATAATTTGAAGAATTGATACAGCCTTTTCTATAAATAATCTTATATTAAAGAATCTAATTGTATTTCAAAATTTTGCAAGTGTTGATTATAACATCTATAAAATTCTTAAATTTATAAAGAATGTCCATTTTTATTCTAAACTGTGAATTGGCCAGGTAGTATTTCATGCTCTGTGGGCCAGTAGGTAAAACTGAAATATTATGCAGTTACTTACCTAACAGCCTTTTTTTTCTTTTTTTAGAGACAGAGTCTCACTCTGTCACCCAGGCTGCAGAGCAGTGGCGTGATCTCAGCTCACTGCAACCTCTGCCTCCCGGGCTCAAGCAATTCTCCTGCCTCTGGCTCCCAAGTAGCTGGGACTACAGGCTCGTGCCACCATGCCCAGCTAATTTTTATATTTTTAGTAGAAATGGGGTTTCACCATATTGGTCAGGGTGGTCTTGAACTCCTGACCTCATGATCCACCTGCCTTAGCCTCCCACAGTGCTGGAATTACAGGCATGAGCCACCGTGCCTGGCCTCATAACAGCCATTTTAAAATTAAAAACTATTCTTAGCTTCTGGGCTTACAAAATCAGGTGAGACTAGATTTGTTCCATGGACTGTAGTTTGCCACCCACTTGTTTTTAACTAAAGTACTTAGAAATTGTTTTTTTAAGATAACACTGTTATTGTGATTTGAAGTTTTCAAAATGCTATTTATGCTTCATTTATTCATTCAACAAATGTTGATTGAGTCTCTGCTATCTGCTAGGCTCAATGCCAGATGCTACAAAGGTATATTTTATAAGGCAGGACCCATCTTACAGCTAAGATGCTAAAACTCTGGTCAAGTAACTTGTTAAGCTTACTCAGATAACAAGTGAAGGGAAAATATTATTTGTTGAATTGTACCCTCTTGGCTCAATAGTAGAATCCATTCATTAATTAGGGGTTTTCTTACATTGACCACAATATTGAATATTGAAAATGTCTTGGGTGGGTGCAGTAGCTCATGCCTATAATCCCAGAACTTTGGGAGGTGAGGCAGAAGGATCACTTGAGCCCAGGAATTCAAGACCAGCCTGGGCAACATAGGGAAGCCACATCTCTGCAATAAATAAAATTTAAAAATTAGCTGGGAGTGGTGGCATGTGCCTGTGTCTCAGCTTCTCAGGAGGCTGAGGTGGGAGGATTGCTTGAGCCTGGGAGTTGAGGCTGCAGTGAGCCATGATTGCATTACTGTACTCTAGCCTGGGCAGCAGAATGAAACCCTGTCTCAAAGGAAAAAAAAAAAAAAAAAGAAAGAAAAGAAAATGCTTACATGTCTAGAACTAATAGTTTACTTCTAATTTATATATTTGCTGTGAGCTACAGCAGTTTTTTTATATGTGTCTATTATGTATGATTTATGCTTCATCATTTAAATAGTGATGTGGATTATGATGACTTTTAGCAAAGGTTGTATTCATTTAGTTGGTTGATTTATTTTTCTTTAGGTATGGTTTGGAGAAGATCTGCCTCTAAGTCCACGGAGTCCTCTGACTCCCAGACACGGACCAGGATTGGCTAATGTTTGTCAGTATGATGAGTGGATAGCTGTGAGGCATGAAGCCACTCTGTTGCCCATGCAAGAAGATCTGTCAATCTGGCTATCTGGTTTATTAGGTAAGGCTTGAAACAATACCCAAAATTGTATTATCTTATTCAATATGTATTCATTGAGAGCCTTACTCTTTTTCAACGAGTGGTTGTTATAGATGCTAGGGATACTCTCGTGAATGAAGTATTCAATGCCCTTGTTCTCACCAAGCTTACATTTCAGCTGGGGAAATAATCTGATTCACTCTGAATCTTGAGTCTTGAATGGTAGGAAATTTGAGATTTAACTGAAGAGGTCTGTAAGCTTTGAATAATCGACATTTTTGTTGTTAATATTAAAATAATCTTTAAAAAGTATATTGGTCTAATTTTTTGTTTTACTGATTTCCCCCCCAGCCACCTGAGTCTTGTATAAGCCATGAACTTTTGAGTGAAACATAAACTGTGGGTAAAATGATTACAATTTCTGAGTCATTGAAGGATAGAGGCATATGAAACCTAGGAAGAAATGTCAGGTTGGCGAATGTCTGATGTCATATTTTTTACTCTATTAGAGAATATGTTGAATGCTTTAAACTTTCTCCCCAGAAAAATTTTACTTTAAGTAATTTTATGTTGAATTAATCAGGTTCTCATGAAAAGGAGTATCTTAATAGCCCTTCCAAGGTAATTAAATACCAAATACCCACTATACTTGTCTATTATCAGTTTGATGGATAATGTTTAGAGTTTATTATGTAATTTTAATCATGCTTTTAAAGAAGGCATTCTAGAAGTAAAAACTTAGTATTCCCTGGGTATTCATTATGGTATTGTCTTTAATTTTAAAATTGCAATCAAGTCCATCTTATTTATAGATACTCTTTTTCTTGTGCAAGGAATATTAACATGCAGTTAATTTATTTCATCTTAAATGAAATAAAATTGATGTGAATTTTCTTTTTCTGTACTTCTGCATTACAGATATTTTTGTTTCAGTATCATTAAGTTAACTTGCCATTATTGGCTATTTAACTGTACCTTCTAAGAGTATTTAGAGTCTGATCTGGAAATATGTTTTTAGGTATTAAAGTTAAGGCAGAAAAATTATTGGAAGAACTTGATAATGGAGTACTCTTATGTCAACTGATTGATGTTCTTCAAAACATGGTGAAAACATGCAATTCTGAAGAATCAGGAGTAAGTAAATGTTTGACAGTATTGATTTTATATCTTGGTACATATTAATTTATGTACATTTCTTATCTCTAGAAGATTGTAAACTTTCCACGCCAACTGGCTAGGAGAGGCTGAATAATTTACTTAACCCTTTTCAAGATCTGGAAAAATATTCTCTTTCATAAAATGAGATTAACATTTACCTTAGGATTTATTTGTGAGAGTTCAATCAAATTAAATGAGAGAATGTATAGATGGCATCTAACATAGTGCTTGATGCATAGTAGATCCAACTCTTCTTGAGAATATTAACATAACTTCCTTATAGAATTGTTTTGAGGGTTAAATGGGAAAGGAGCTTGTGATAGTTCCTGGCATACAAGTAGCAGCTGCTATTATTATTATTTTTTTCTTTATATATTCTCCATATATTGCATTGGTGGTAAATTCTGTAAGTATTGATTGGATAAATAATTTTTTTAGACAGTTTTCATTCATTAATCCTGAAGTTATGATTTGAAGTAGATAAGGTTTCCTCTCTTTCCATCAAATATAGGTATTTTCAAGAGTTTGGGGTCTCGCAATTTACACACAGTTGGTGGGAATATAAAGCAGTATCATTGTGTGGGACAGTGGATGATATATACATACATATATATATGTATATCACTGAAAATCAAGTATTTTCAAAAATATTTTGTGGGTACGTAGTAGGTGTATATATGGGGTACATGAAATACTTTGATACAGGCATGCAATAATAATCACATCATGGAAAATAGGATATCTGTTTCCTCAAGCATTTATTCTTTATGTTACAAGCAATCCAATTGTACTCTTAGTTATTTTAAAATGTACAATTAAATTATTATTGACTGTAGTCACCCTGTTGTGCTATAGAATACTAGGTTTTATTCATTCTTTCTAAGTATATTTTTTTGCACCCTTAACCATCTCCACTTCACCCAACCTCCCACAACCCTTCCCAGCCTCTGCTAACTATACTTCTACTCTTAATCTCCATGAGTTCAATTTTTATTTTTAGCACCCACAAATAAGTGAGAACACGTGATGTTTGTCTTTCTGTGCCTGATGTATTTCACTTAACATAATGACCTCCAGTTCCACACATGTTGTTGCAAATGACAGGATCTCAGTCTTTTATTATAGCTCAATGGTACTCCATTGTACATATGTGCCACATTTTCTTTACCTAGTCATCTGTTGATGGGCTTTTAGGTTGATTCCAAATCTTGGCTATTGAGAACAGTGCTTCAGCCAACATGGGAGTGCAGGTATCTCTTTAATATACTGATTTCCTTTCCGTTGGGTATATACCCAACAGTGGGTTGTTGGGTCATATGGTAGCTCTATTTTTAGTTTATTGAGGAACCTCCAAACTGTTTTCCATAGTGGCTGTAGAAATTTGTGTTACCACCAGCAGTATATGAGGGTCCCTTTTGCTCCACATCTTTGCTAGCATTTGTTACTGCTTGTCTTTTGGATAAAAACGATTTTAATTGGGGTAAGATGATATCTCATTGTAGTTTTGATTTGCATTTATCCGATGATCAGTGATGTTGCTCATATACCTGTTTGCCATTTGTGTGTCTTCTTTTGAGAAATGTCTATTAAAATTTTTTGCCCATTTTAAAATAGATTATTAGATTTTTCTCCTATAGGGTTGTTTCACCTCCTTATGTATTCTTCTAATTAATCCCTTGTCACATGGGTTGTTTGCAAATATTTTCTCCATTCTGTGGGTTGCTCTTCAATGTGTTGATTGTTTCCTTTACTGTGCAGAAGGGTTTTTAACTTGATGTGATCCTATTTATTTTTTATTTGGTTGCTTCTGCTTGTGGCATATTACTCACGAAGTTTTTACCCAGACCGATCTCCTGGAGAGTTTCCCCAATGTTTTCTTGTAGCAGTTGCATGATATGAGGTATCAGATTTAAGACTTAGATTTAAGTCTTTAATCCATTTTTATTTCATTTTTATATATGGTGAGTGATAGGGGTCAAGTTTCATTCTTTTGCGTGTGAATACCCAGTTTTCCCAGCAAAATTTATTGAAGAGACTGTTCTTTCTCCAATGTATATTCTTAGCATCTTTGTTATAAATGAGTTCACTGTAGGTATGTGGATTTATATCTGCCTTCTCTTTTTTGTTCCGTTGATCTGTGTTTCTTTTTATGCCAGTACCATATTGTTTTGGTTGAAGTCAGATAATGTGATTCTTCCAGTTTTGTTCTTTTTGCTCAGGATAGCTTTGGCTATTCTCGATCTTTTACGATTCCATATAAATTTTAGTATTCTTTTTCTATTTCTGTGAAGAATGTCATTGGTATTTTTATAAGGATTGCATCGAGTCTGTAGATTGCTTTGAGTAGAATGGACATTTTAACAATATTGATTCTTCCAATCCATGCACATGGAATATTTTTCCATTTTTTTTGGTGTCCTCTTCAACTTCTTTCATCGGTGTTTTGTTTATTGTAGAGATATTTCACTTCTTATGTTAAGTTATTCCTAGGTATTTAATTTTATTTGTGACTTTTGTAAATGGAATTTTTTTTTCTCTTTCAGATTATTGGCATAGAAATGCTATAGATTTTTGTAGTGATTTTTGTGTCCTGAAACTTTACTGAATTTGTTTGTTAGCCCTAATAGTTTTATTTTTTGGTGTGTGTGTGTGTGTGGGGGGGGGTCTTTAGGTTTTTCTAAATATAAGATCATATCATCTGCAAACAAGAATATTTGACATCCTCCTTTCTAGTTTGGATGTCCATTCTTTCTTTCTCTTGTCTGCTTACTCTAGCTAGGACTTCCAGAGCTATGTTGAATAACAGTGGTGGATGTGGGCGTCCTTGTTTTGCTCCAGACCTTAGACGAAAGGCTTTAGTGTTCCCCCATTCAGTATGATACTAGCTGTGGGTCTGTCATTATATGACTTTTATTATGCTGAGGTATGTTCCTTCTATACCCAGTTTCTTTAGGGTTTTTAACACAAAAGGATTTAAAATTTTTCAAATGCTTTTTCAACATCAATTGAAATGATATATATGGTTTTTATACTTCATTCTGTCGATAACGATGTATCACATTGATTGATTTGCATATGTTGAAACATCTTTGCATCCCTGGGATAAATCCCACTTGGTCATGATGAATAATCTTTTAAATGTATTGTTGAATTTAATTTGCTAGTATTTTGTTGAGGATTTTTGAGTCAGTATTCATCAGAGATATTGGCCTCTTGTCTTCATTTTTTGATATGTCCTTGTCTGGTTTTGGTGTAATACTGGCCTCATAGAATGAGTTTGGAAGTAATCCCTTCTCTTCTGTTTTTCAGAATAGTTTGAGTAGGATTGCTATTTGTTCTTTTTTAAATGTTTGGTGGAATTCAGCAGTGAAGCCATCGGATCCCAGGCTTTTCTTTACTGGGAGGCCTTTTATTATGGCTTTGAGCTTATTACTTGTTATTGGTCTGTCTGGTTTTGTTGTTGAACAGTTGCTCAGTAACCACTAATGATCCTTTAAATTTCCGTGGTATTAGTTGTAATGTCTCCTTTTTTATCTCTGATTTTATTTGGGTCTTCTCTCTTTTTTTTTTTTTAGTCTGACTTAAGGTCTGTCGATTTTATTTATCTTTTCAAAAAACCAACTTTAGTTTTTATCTTTTGGTATTGTTTTTGTCATTTCAGTTTCATTTATTTCTGCTCTGATGTTCATTATTTCTTTTCTTATACTAATTTTGAGTTGATTTGCACTTGCTTTTTTAGTTCTTTAAGACGCATCATTAGGTTATTTATTTTAAGTTTTTCTTCTTGTTTGATGTAGGCACTTATAACTATAAATTTCTCTCTTAATGATGCTTTCACTGTATCCCATAGGTTTTGGTATTTGTGTTTTCGTTATTATTTGTTTCAAGAAAACTTGTCAATTTTCTTCTTAATTTCTTCACTGACCTACTGGTCATTCAGGAGCATATTGTTTAATTTCCATGTGTTTATATTGGTTCCAAAATTACTCTTGTTGTGGATTTCTAGTTTTATTTCATTGTGGTCAGAGAAGATACTTTATATTATTTCAGGTTTTATGTCTAATGTTTTAGGACTTGTTTTGTGACCTAACATATGATCTCAGCTTGAGAATGATCCATCTGCTAAGGAGAATAAAGCAGCTGCTGGATGAAATGTTCTGTAAATATCTCTTAGGTCCATTTGTTCTGTTGTGAAGATTAAGTCTGATGTGTCTTTTTTGATTTTCTGTCTGGAAGGTGTGACCAATGCTGAAAGTGTGGTGTTGAAGTCTCCAGCTGTTACTGTATTAGAGTCTTTCTCTCTCTTTAGCTGTAATAATATTATAATATAACAATATTTATTTATAAATCATATATGTATTTTATAAAACTAGAAATTTTATAAAACTAGAAATCCATAACAAGAGTAATTTTGGAACCAATATAAACACATGGAAATTAAACAATATGCTCCTGAATGACCAGTAGGTCAGTGAAGAAATTAAGAAGAAAACTGACAAGTTTTCTTGAAACAAATAATAAACAAAAAACATACCAAAATATATTATTATATATTATATACATTAATATTATATATATTATTATATTTGGCATTTATTTTCTCTTATTAAAGAAGAAATATTTTGGTATTTGTTTTTTCTTTTGGTATTATTTAATTATATTAAATAATATATAATTATAAAAATAATATAATATTTATCTGAGTGCTCTAGCATTGGGTGCATATATATTTAGAATTTTTATATCCTTTTGCCAAAGTGACGTCTTTTTCATTATATAATGACTTTTGCCTCTTCTTACAGTTTTTGTCTTAGAATTCATTCTTTCTGATACAAATATAGCTACTCCTGTTCTTTTTTGGTTTCCCATTGGCATGGAATATCTTTTTCCATCCCTTTATTTTCAGTCTATATATGTATTTATAGGTGAAGAGTGTTTCATGGAGGCAACAGATAATTGTGTCTTGCTTTTTTATCCATTCAGTTAGTCTTTGTCTTTTTATTGGAGAATTTAGTCTATTTACATTCGGTGTTGTTATTGATAAGTAAGGACTTACTCCTGCCATTTTGTTGTTTTCTGGTCGACTCCTTCCTTCCTGTCTTTCTTTTAGTGAAGGTGATTTTCTCTGGTGGTATGCTTTAATTTCCTAATTTTAATTTTTTTGTGTGTGTATCTGTTGTATGTTTTTTGATTTGAGGTTACCATGAGGCTTGCAAATACTATCTTATAACCCATTATTTTAAACTGATTGCATAAGCAAATGAACTATTAATAGCATAAAGAAAACTAATAAAAACTATACTTTAACACATCCCCTTGCTTTTTAATTTTCAGTGTTTCTCTTTATATCTTATTATACTGTCTATGTCTTGAAAAATTGTAGTTATTAATTTTGATTGGTTCATTGCTTAGTCTTTCCACTTTAAGATAATATTTTACACACCATAATTACAATGTTTTAGTATTTTGTGTTTTTCTGTGTGCTATTACCTGTGAATTTGTACCTTCAGATGATTTCTTATTGCTCATTAAAAGGCAAAAGATCTATACGATCTGAAGGAGACAAGAGTATTCTTATTGCTCATTAACATCCTTTTCTTTCAGACTGAAGAACTCACTTTAGCATTTCTTGTAGGAAGGTCTGGTATGGATGAAATCCCTTAGCTTTTGTTGCCTGGGAAAGTCTTTATTTCTCCTTCATGCTTAAAGGATATTTTCACTGGATATACCATTCTAGAGTAAAAGTTTTTTTTCCTTCTGCTCTTTATATGTCATGCCTCTCTCTCCTGGACTGTTTGATTTCAACTGAAACATCTGCTGACAGTCTTTTTGTAGCTCCATTTTATATTATTTGTTTCTTTTTCCTTGCTGCTTTTAGTATCCTCTTTTTATCTTTGACCTTTAGGAGTTTGATTATTAAATACCTTGAGGTAGTCATCTTTGGGTTAAATCTGCTTGTTTTCTATAACCTTCTTGTACTTGAATATTGATATCTTTCTCTAGGTTTGGGAAATTGTGTGATATTATCCCTTTGAATAAACTTTTATCCCCATCTCTCTCTCTCTATGCCTCCTCCTTAAGGCCAATAACTCTTAGGTTTGCCCTTTTGAGGTCATTTTCTAGATCCTTTAGGTATGCTTCATTGTTTTTGGTCTTTTCTTTTGCCTCCTCTGACTGTGTATTTTCAAGTAGGCTGTCTTGAAGCTCAGTAATTCTTCTGCTTGATCAGTTCTGCTATTAAGAGACTCTGATGCATTCTTCAGTATGTCAGTTGCATTTCTCAACTCTAGAATTTCTACTTGATTCTTTTAAATAATTTTAGTCTCTTTGTTAAATTTGTCTGATAGTGTTTCCCTGTGTTATCTTGAATTTCTTTGAGTTTCCAAAACAGCTATTTTAAATTCTCTGTCTGAAAGGACACATATCTTTGTTTCTTCAGGATTGGTCTCTGATAGCTTATTTATTTGGTGAGGTCATGTTTTCCTGGATGGTCTTGATGCTTGTAAATGTTCATCAGTGTCTGGGAATTGAAGAGTTAGGCATTTATTGTACTCTTTGCAATCTGGGCTTGCTGTGCCCATTGTTTTTTGGGAAGGCTTTTCAGATATTCAAAGGGACTTGGGTCCCAAACCCAATAATGCTGTGGTTCTTGCCGACTTATAGAGGTACCATCTTAGTGATCTTGGATAAGGTCTGGAAGAATTCGCTGGATTACCAGGTAGAGACTCCTTTTTTGTTTTCCTTACTTTATCCCAAACAAATGGAGTGTCTCTCTTTGTGCTAGGCCTACTGGATCTGGAGATGGGGGGACACAAGTACCCCTGTGGCCACCACTGCTGGGACTGCGCTGGTTCACACCTGAAGCCAGGACAGCACTGGGTCTCGCCCAAGGCCTGCTGTAACCACCACTCACTTGTCCCCTAAGTTCACTCAAGGCCCTGGGGCTCTTTTATCAGCAAGTGGCACATCTAGCCAGGTTTGTGTCACTCCCTTCAGAGTCATGTTCCCGCAGGCCCTAGTTGGGTCCAGAGATGCTATCTGGGAGCCAGAGATTGAAGTCTTAAACCTTAGAAATTTACCTGATGTTCTGTTTTATTGAGGCTAAGCCAGCACTCAAACCACAAGCCAAAGTCCTTCCCACTCTTTCTTCCTCTTTTTATGGGCAGAGGAGCCTCTCCCTGTGGCTTCTGCCACTACTGGCCCATGTGGGTTTCTGCCAGGCCACTGCTAATAGAACCCAAGGGCTCTTTAGTCAGCTTGTGATGAATTTTGCCAGGCGCGATACTCATCCTTCAGGGCAGTGGCCTCCCTTCTGGCCCAGGTCAGGTCCAGAAACGCTGACCAAGATCCTAGGCCTCAACTCAGGGACCCCTCAGAGCCTGCTTGGTGCTCTGCCCCACTGTGGCTGAGATGGTCCCTAAGACACAAAACAGAGTCCACTTTACTTTTCCCCCTGCCTTTCTCAAACAGGAGGAGTCTTCTATTGTAGCCACCAAAATTAGAAATGTTTTTAGTCCCACCTGAAGCTAGCATGTCTCAGAGCCTGACACCCATGGCGTATTACCTGGGTATCATTGCTGGTTATTCAGGGCCCAGGGGTTCTTTACTCAGCAGGTGATTAATCCTGCCAGGCCACCACTGGACAAGGCAGCACTGAGTTCAGTGTAAATTCCTCCAGTTGCTGCACTCTCTGTCTCCCAAGTGCACAGCTTTCTCTGCACCTTGTGGCTGCTGCCAAGGAGTTGAGGAGGGGTGGTGTAAGCACACCCTTAGCTACCCTGGCTGATGGCTCAGTAGGTACTGTGGTCTTCCCCTCTGGTCCACTGGCTCAGAGCCCAGCTCAGCACTAGGAATTGCCTAGGACTTGCAATTCTTGTGGCCTAGTCTACCCTTCAAGTTCACTTAGGGCCCCAGAGCACTCCAGTTTGTGGTAGCAAGGCTTGTGTGAACTCAAGCTCTGACTGCTATAATGGGTGAGTCCCCTGTAGCTGGGGTTGGTCCAGATGCTTTCTTCATGGGCAGGCATCAGCTACTAAAGTCTGGTTCTGCCTTCTGCTGTGTAAGGACAGTAGTGAAGTCAATGTAAAGCCTCACAATCACTGTGTTCTCTCTTTCCCAGTTGCACAGATTCTCTGTGCCATCTGGTTGCTGCCAGGAGTTGGAGGGAGGGGTGGGCAATTCAAGATGTCTTTCCTGCCTTCTTCAATGTCTTTCTCAGTGTTATGAAATTAGAACCAGATTTCTCATCTGATTTTTGATTCTTGTGACGGGGCTTTTTGTGTGTAGTTAGTAGTTAAAATTTGGTGTTCCTGCGGGCAAGACAAATGGTGTAGGTTTGTATGGGGCTATCTCACTCTGCCTGCTAAAGTACATCTTTTCATATATAGTTCTACTTGTAGGAATTTATTCTGAAAAAATCAGAAGTTTGTGAAAGTGATAGTACAAAAATGAGGAAAAACCTAAATGTTCATCAATAGAGAAATTGTTAAAAATTAATGATGGTAACCAGACACATTGGAATATTACACATTCATTAGAAACTTTTTAAAAACTATGCTATTTTGAACCCCAGATGATGTCTACAACCTGTCATTTAGTGTATACGCACATATACACACACAAATCAAATTGAAGAATAGTTTGTTTATGTGACATTTTGTAGATACAAATATGTGTATAGTTGTGCAGAGATGTCTCACCAAAATGTGGGTGAGAGGATTTCAGTTGATACTTTGTATTTTGCTGTTGGTTTGATTTTTTTTTTTTTTTGCAATGATTGTATATTCTGTATTTAATCAGGAAACAAACTTTGAAGTTTATTTTCGTTTTGGAAATAAATAGTACCAGGAAGGATGTACAAGGAACTGGTAATAGTGGTTAACTCTATGAGAAGAGAGGAACTGGGGGTAAGAACTGGGGGAGAAAGACTTAATATCCTACTGTACCTAATGCATTAACAAAAATCATATTCATGAATTGCTTATACAAGTAAAAATTTAAACCAAACCAAAACAAAAAAATCCCTTAGCCTCACAAGAATTATCTACTCTTGGACCAGATAGTAAAAAAAAATTAAAATTCTGTGTAACTTAGATCATCAGTTTTCAAAGAACTTTAATTAAGAAGGAGCAACTACTTCCTTATTTGATAGTCTTCTCAAGAAACTCAGAACCATCTTTATGAATCTGCATGGAAGGAAGTAAGCAAAAAATGGGTGTCTGTGATTCTTTTTCTTTTTTTTGAGAATGAGTCTTGCTGTGTTGCCCAGGCTGGAGTATAGTGGCACGATCATGGCTTACTGCATCCTGGAACTCCTAGGCTCAAGTGATCCTCTCACCTCAGCCTCCTGAGCAGCTGGGACTTTAGCTATGTGTCACCATACATGGCTAATATTTAAAAAAATATTTTGTAGAGATGGGGGTCACACTATGTTGCCCAGGCTGGTCTTGAACTCCTAGCCTCAAGCAGTCCTTCTGCTGTAGCCTCCCAAAGTGATGGAATTACAAGTGAGCCATCATGCCTATCTTTTAACTGTTAACATAGCAATAATTTGAGGTTTGTATTAAACCATGTATAGAGAGACATATCATAGAGATGTGCTTTGCAATTATTCGGCTGTCAGTTTTAATTTTAAGATTCTTGTGTCATTTTAAAAAAGAGGTGAGGGACCCTACTGCTAATTTTGACCAAATTGTTTTTCTAGGAATCATTTTCTGGAATATTCTTTAAAGTAGCAGTCCCCAGTCTTCATGCACACATTGCACATTATTAGATTAGGATTCATAAGTTTCCTAGAGTTTCTAACTTTAAGGACTGGAACAGAAAGGTAGATGATCCACAATTACCGTATCATTGCATTTTGTATGTGTTCTATCATCATCATCCAGTTTCATGAAAGACAGTTTTTCCACAGATTTGGGTGGGGGTTGGTTTTGGGATGAAACTGTTACACCTCAGATCATCAGGCATTAGATTCTCATAAGGAGTGTGCAACCTAGATCCCTTGCATATGCAGTTCACAATAGGGTTCGAGCTCCTATGAGAATCTAATGCTGCCACTGATGTGACAGGAGGCAGAGCTCATGTGATAATGCATGCTTATCCACTGCTCACCTCCTGCTGTGTGGCCTGGTTCCTAACAGGCCATAGACTGGTACCAGTCTGTGGCCCAGGGGTTGGGGACCTCTGCTTTAAAGTAAAATAAAATAGTTTTGAAAATAACTTTTTTCTCTAAAGTTGTGTACTTTTTGGCTACAGGTGGTGGACTGAACATTTGTTTAGTGATATCAAAATGAATATTTAATGAAAATATCCTTGATACATTTTTGAAACCATTTTGTCTTTTCTAGAACTTTCCAATGAGAAAAGTGCCCTGTAAGAAAGATGCTGCATCAGGTTCATTCTTTGCTCGAGACAATACCGCAAACTTCCTTCACTGGTGTAGGGACATTGGGATTGATGAAACTTACCTCTTTGAATCTGAAGGTTTAGGTAAGTGATGTTGTTGTCATTCTTGTTTTTAATGCTTATTTTAGGATGTCTTAATATCTGTCACCTCTAATATTTCTTTCCAAATAAGGACTCAAATGCCTCATCTTATTTTCCTAGAAAAATGTATACTTTAAATATATGTAAAACTATTGGAGAATCAGATACTAAATCAAGTATATTAAACTTTTCACTTAGAATTAAAGCTTTTATGTATCTATAATGCCTTAAAATTCTAAATTCCTAAATGAGTTGGCTACAGGAGGGTTCTGGACTAATGTTTTAGTAATTAATATTTTCCTTAAGAATTACTCTACCAAGTCTAAATTAATAGTAACTTCCTTTTAACCAGATAATTATGAAAATGACAGAAGGCCTAATAATGTATAATCATGGTATTTAGCTTTTATTTCCTTTAAGTCAGTTTCATATCCTTTAAGTCAACAGAAGCATCTGTGCAGTGACTAAGTGGTAGGTATTTAAGTTTTATACTATATTCGAAAGCATATATATATGTGTACATACACACTCACACCGCACCCTCACACACTGAATTCATAATGTGGTAAGTGCAGCAGTGTGCCACGGGCAGTGGCTGTGGGAGCTGTCTGCCCTGGTAGAGGTTTTTATCACTGACACTGTTTAGAGTTGCTGGTTTGTGGTAATAGTAAAAAGCAAACTGACTTTTAGTTGGTTGTATTACTGTTTTAAAATTCTCTACTGCCAGTGCACACCCTTATTGCCTGTACACAATACTCTCCCGTTTGCTCTGCATCTGGGCACCCCTATCCAGTGTAGAGCAAGCATGGGATGCTGTTTTATCCCTCTGTTTGCTTCTTGCTTTAGATCCAGATAGGCTGATCATTATTGACAGTGTAGTTTATGTAATGGCACATCTACTTTCTAGAGATCAAAAGAAAGTGGAAATGCTTTGAATTCTGTAGTTTCTAGTTTATTGTTTCTGAAAGGATTTAAGATTGTTGTATACTTCTCATTTTCAGTAGAAGGCATCTTCTCACTGTCCTGAAGGTCATTATAGGACTAAGTAAAGCACTGTCAATACCAATAATTCATTTCTAGGCATTGAACCAAAGAGCTAATGTTTTACTCTCCAAAGGTCTCAGAGATAAGCTTTTAATTTTTTATACTTTGCTAGCAACTCAAAGCTATTTTATGAAACAAATATACTATTTTAAGGTACTTAGAAAGTATTTACGAAAACAAGTTTAATAAAAATTTTAGGATAAATTCCTCTTTTGCTATGAATTTTAAACTCAAATATAGCTTTTTATTGCTTTGAAAGCATATACTTTGTGCTTGGGGTATGTAATAGATACTATTTGTAAATCGAAGAACAATTACCATTTCTATTGGGGGAATCAGTGCACATGCAGTTCATGCACACATTGCACATTATTAGATTAGGATTCAGAAGTTTCCTAGAGTTTCTAACTTTAAGGACTGGAACAGAAAGTTAGATGATCCACAATTACTGTATCATTGGATTTAGTATGTGTTCCATGATCAGGCTTTAAAAATTTTTTTTTAAGGATCTCTGTTTACCTTTGTATTGTATTTCCTTTTATATGTATTTTTATTTTAAAAATTGTATTAAAATGCACATAACATTTACTGTCTTAGGCTGGGCATAGTGGTTCATACCTGTAATGGAATCTCATAAGGTTCGAGCTCCTATGAGAATCTAATGCTGCCGCTGATCTGACAATGGGCAGATCACCTGAGGTGAGGAGTTCGAGACCATCCTGGCCAACATGGCAAAACCCTGTCTCTACAAAAATTAGCTGGGTGTGGTGGCACACGCCTGTAGTCCCAGCTATTCAGGAGGCTGAGGCAGGAGAATTGCTTGAACCTGGGAGGTGGAGGTTGCAGTAAGCCAAGATAGCTCCACTGCATTCCAGCCTGGGTGAAAGAGTGAAACCTCTAAAAAACAAAAAAATTACTATCTTAACCATTTTTAAGTGTATTAAGTTTCTTTTGTAGTAGCACAAAAATTGAGATATGTACATAACGTAAAATTCATAATTTTAAATGTACATTTCAGTGGTTTTTTAGTATATTCACTATGTTGTACATTCATTACTACTATCTAATTTCAGAACATTTCTAGAAAATCTATACCTATTAGCAATTAGTCCCAATTATTCTCTTCCCTCATCCCACTATTCTCTGTCTCTATAGATTTGCATATTCTGGATGTTTCATATAAATAGATTCATACAATATGTGGCCTTTTTTGTCTGTTTCTTGTTTTTTTGCTTTTGTTTTTAAATTTTTATTGTATTTTAGGTTTTGGGGTACATGTGAAGAACATGCAAGATTGTTGCATAGGTACACACGTGGCAGTGTGATTTGCTGTCTTCCTCCCCTTCACCTATATCTGGCATTTCTTCCCATGCTATCTCTCCCCA